>JAMFLO010000530.1:0-20492 GCA_027475765.1 Paralagenidium karlingii
AATAAACTGAACTCTCTCTGGATACAAGAACAAGTTTTGTGATTATTTCTTGTTGAAAGTGGATTTTAGTTGTCATTTTTAAAAGTCTACTACACGACAAAGGAAATGACCGATTGATTCATTGTACATCTTCAATCAATCCAATGCACAGAATTCAAATACTTTCCTATATGATCTTCCAATATCTGTCGATTTTAGCAACATAGAGATAGCATTAGCTGATTTATACATTCAATCACAGCTTCTCAAAGTACTATTCAGACATTTAATTCGAATTTCTCCGACCATTGCCTCCGCATCTTGTCGTGCTTCTTGGTCAGTTCCGAAAGATGGTGTCGATGGTGGTGTTCGAGGAACACCTGCCTCAGCTTCCGGAGTCTTCTCACGCGACGGTGCTCAACCAACACCTGGCGTCGTTGATATCACGTTCTCGACAACTTGCGCCACCAAGTCCATCACGAACTCAGACTCCACTTCTTCGCCGATTTCCTCCAACTCCATCTCTGCAGTCGCTTCCAGCATCATCGCGTTTCGTTCCTCGAGTTCCGTCAAATCCATCGTTGCCGCGCTTCCAGAGATATCGCTCTCGACATCCCGCGGTTGGTCCCTCGTGTTTCGTTGTTCAGCGCTCATGTTTCGTTGTGGGAAACCGCAACAAGATTCCTCCATCCCCAATTCCGAGAATCCCTCGCAGCCCTCTCTCTCGAATCGGACTTATGTGAACGATCAAGCTGTGATCACTTCTTGAGTGAGGGGTACTGTAATGAGGTCACTTTTACCCCCAATACAGGACTCTATGTGGCCCACACCACATTGGGGTGCCAACCATGATGATGTGCGTGCACATCATCAGTTTCCAGACTAGACATTTTATTCTTGTTTTGAGTCTTAGATTATCTTGGATCTCCCACGTTGGATCATCAAATCCATTTCATTGAACTAAGTATTTGTACTTGTTTTTATATTTCTTCTGTTTCAGTATATCTTCCAGTTCCCACACTTCGTTCTTTTAGACTGGAGCATCAGTTGATGATTCATTTGTCAGTTTGAGATTATTGATGACTTATACAGAACATGATTATTCTTAGATCTTATATGAAACTTATATCCATCCATCTCAACGATTTGGTAAACTGCTTTACTCCATCTTACTGATTCCTTACTAAACTGATTCTTTGAGTCCATATATAACTCTATCCCCTACATTAAAGCTCATTCCAACTCGCTCTAAGACTTCTTGATCATGATGTAGCTCTGATGTGATCACTTCTCCTTTCATTTCATTTGGTGTTGCTTTTATTGTTCTATGATAAGTATTGTTATAGTTGAAGATGATATCATCAAGTTGACGTTGAGTCAGTGTTCGATTCTCTATTTTCGGCAGTCTTTGTTTCAGCGTTCGGTTGAATCGTTCAATTTTTCTCATTGTATTATGATCTTCAGGCTCATTATTGTGATGTTCAATTTTTTTGCTCTTAAAATACTATTGGATAGTAGAATCCATGAATTATCTTCCATTATCGCTAGTAACAATCTGAACGTTCTTGTTCTCAGTAAAGTTCTTAATTGCTTGAACTATAGATGATGCACGTTTATTTGGTATCAGTCGTGCAAAACCCATACGTGAATTGATATTTATAGCTGTAAGAATCGTACAATTTGAATAGAACATCAAATCCATTTGCCAGGAATTAGGATTCTGAGACGTGATTTTAAAGTCATCAAATCGTTTTCGTTGGTCTTGGAATCGTTGTATATCTTTCTGTGTCTTGTACCTTTCATTTACGTTCTTGATTGTTGATGATATATCCAATACTTTCGCCTTTTACAGAGCTTTCGTGCGCTTATATAACCAGTTCTTGTATCATAGTACAGCTTCTTCAATAGCTCATCCATCTCTGACACGTACATATATGTAAATATAATTCTAGCAGCGTAATTTATTTATACCTCTGACAAATGATCTAAGGGGATTATATTTAGCAACTCATCATATCAAATAGGTTATTACTAGATTCTAGATAATCGTACCTAAACGAAGATGAGATGTTGTTAGAAGGTGGATGGAGAACAATGGAGGATGTTAGAAGGTGGAATGAACGAGGAAACTCAAGAATCGCAGGCAAGGAGAAAAGTGGTGAAGCTTTGGTGCGTGCTTGTTGGAAAGGCGGGAGACGCGTTCCCTGTGGTCATTGACGTGAATGAGACTGTGGGGGACTTGAAGGAAGCGATCAAGGGGAAGAATGAGGACATTACGTGTCCTGCGCGCCAGTTGCAGCTGTATCTCGCCAAGAAAGGCGGTGCGTGGCTCCAGTCAAGTTCAGAAGATCTGAAGAAGCTGAAGAAAGGCGAAAAGACTGCGACGATTGAAGAGCTGACACTGAAAGATAAAGTGCTTGATGTGCAGGATGACATTGCTGATCTTCTTGAGGGTATGGCCCCGCTGGCAAAGAAGCACATTCACGTGCTGGTGGTCGATCCCGAGGATGCCGCATCGACCGTGAAACAATCAGTATTGGGAAAGAGAAAACTAGCGGATATCAGAGATTCTTTCCCAGCTCCTTCTTCATTCGCGAGATTTCGAGGAAAGGATTGTTGGAAAGACGTGTTGAAGGCCCTTCATGGCCAAATTGACTGCCACCGTATCACAATGGATTATGATTCATTACCCATCACGTTGATGCATCCCGTGTTTGCTGAATTTGTGGAAAATTGCCGAAGTTTGTTGGTGGACAAGGAAAGTTGCGAGTTTGCCAATGTTCTCCGTCAGTCAATGATTGAAGATTATGAAAACGAAAAGGAAATGGCTGAAGTTGCAAGAAACATCTTGGGAGCGTTTTTGAATATTGATCTCGTGATTATCAATGTGAAAGGGTCTGAGTCGGATGGTTCTTGTCGCATCAATGGTCAATTGATAATGAACTTGGAAATGAAAACGCACCAAGGAGGAGGATGTGATCCTTCCCTACAAAACCTGGCATACTTCGTCAAACATTTGCCAAATGAAATCTCCCGTCAGTTGCCGTGCTTGCTGTTGGATATATCAGGTCCAGTATTTGGTGTTTATGGTGTAATGAATACCGATGATGCACATATCATCTGCGAGCCACTGTGTCCCGTTTTTCCTCTCCATGATGTCCAAAACGTTCTTATCAGACCAGGACTACCTCGTGTGTGCTCTGCACTTCGGGTTGCGACAGAACGACTAAAGGCTATTGCCAACAACGACGTGGAGAACGAGAGAAAATTGTCGACTTTTCCATACAAAAATACTGTTCAAATGGTCGATGGTGCAACTGTGAAACTTCACTATATGGAACGTGTTGCTCGATATGTTTTTCTAGTCGAATTCACTCTTGCGGATGGGTCAGTTTGCAAAGCAATTGCCAAATTTGCTAGGGAATATGGGAGAGAAGTGCACGAGTATTGTGCAAGCAAAGGGTTTGCTCCAAGGTTATTGGCGTACGAGGTGCTCCCAGCAAATTGGATATTCGTCTTGATGGAAAACGTTCGGATGGAATCAATTTCAAAAATGAATCGCATTCAAAGGATTCAACAGTTGCAGATTATTCAGCAGTACCTTCGTGATGGAGGATTTGTCCACGGTGATCTTCGTCACACCAATGTTGCGCTAGACCAAGATCAAAATAGAGTCGTTGTGATAGATTTTGATTGGTCAGGGAGACATGGAGTTGATCGTTATCCCAGTGATATGAATCCCGAGATCGCATGGCCCTCCGGAGCATCCACAGGCCAACTGCTATCATTTGATCATGATGCATTTTGGATCAGTCAGCTTAGGCAGGAATATTGCTAATGCGCATATATACCTCATTTCAACATCTAACTGCTTTTTAACATTTATCAGTTAGACTTATTATTTTGTTATTTTTCGCCGAAATTTTTCTCCTACAATGTAGGGAGGATTATTTCTCTGATATGGGATGTTTTACTATTAACATAACGGCTATATTGATTTAGCATATCTGTCAACAAATAGTAACATTCCGGATGGAAAACTGTAACTACTATCCGTTATTTAATATTTATCAGGTACATAATTATTGTATTTCTTGCCCAAGGCGCCGCTTGTGCGATCATCATCACTGCTGCTGGCAGCATTCCTGATGTTTCAGAGTGGACACGTCTTCGTCGCATCAAGAAAACCCAAGAATCGTACGTATGGCTGGCTTCTTTCGCACGCACTTTACTGCTTGGATTGCTTCGTGGACTCGCGTTTTCCATCGCATGTTCGGTGGTGTTGCTTGGCTTTCAAAGCGCAAACCCAAGAATCGCCGTACTTGGCACAGTCGTTGACGAGTCATCTTGTGATCCAATTGAAATGATCAAGAAGCGGCTAAATGCTGGTGCTTCAAGTAGTCAACCACACGATGTGAAGTCTTGGACCTTCATGGAAATGGATAGCACACCCCAAGCGAAAGAGATTGCGGAATTGACACATGAATCCTCCACGCTCGACGAATGGCTGGACTACTATGGTTGCAGGTTCATCCTTGTGCCATGCCCACGGCTTTTTGCAGAACAAGCAAGATGCATAGTGGCCAAGCATTGGATGCAGAGTTACGATTGCGAGTAAAGTCCTTCGAGTGCTGGAAAGGAGCCCTGCTTTGGCGTTTGCCGTTTGCCGTTTGCAGGGGATGATCTCCATTTATCCGCATCACTTGCAGTCAGGAATCAAATCGTATGGCATACAACTGCTGCACAGCGAGTAGTAGGAATAAGCCAAGACGCCAAACGATCCCTTGAACATGACTGCGGCTTTGCGCAAGGTTGTGGGTATACAGTGCTAGTTTTGCCTGTTCAACCGCAGCAAGCACAAACACCCCAATGATCGTAGATCTGTTGGAAACCGTTGGGCTGCCCAACCCTGTCTACGACTTGGACACGTGGAGCCGCTACCATTTAGCACGATACACGCCTTCAACAGCGCAAGCAATAGATTGTGTAAACTCAAGCAGAGAGGAACTTGAAACCCACTCGCCACGAGGCTTTCGTGGATGGCGAGCGTGGTGTTTGCAAAAGTGAGCATTTGGTCTCGAGAGGTGTGGAGTTCGGACTCAAATTCGTGCAACAAGACCAACGACGTGGCGTCAATGACCACCCCAAGCACTCGTGTAGTGTTTTGTTTCTGGTCCAGCAATCGCTCAATTCTTTCGAGGATCAGGGCACGATTTCCGAAATACAGCGACTGGGCGACACGAATGACCAGGTGTGTGTTGGCTGCATGAGCGAGACATTGCAAAATGGTTGTTGGCTCATTCCTCGACTTGCCTCTCGTCTTCTTGCATCACTCGTTCCTGATGCATCTCTTGGCACAACTGATCGAGTGTTGAAAGCTCCCAGTTGCGAGCATTGCCGCGACACGCCATAATCAGCTCGATGAGTGCCTCTCGTCCATGACTTGACATCTCCAGCAGCTCTCGCAAAAGCAGTTCTTCTCCGGCCTCTGCAACGGTGGTTTCTCCATTGAAGACACGAAGCCCCACACTTGTCAAAAGCATTTGGTGGTCCATCCAGAACCCAGTACTCGTGAAAAGCTCATTGTGCCCTGAAAGCAAAAGTCTCGGACAGCGTTTCGTTTCGGTGACTTCGCTCAGAAACGCCACATCCACAAAGCAAAACTTGAGCACACATCTCTGGGTCTGGGACCGCCAATCCCACAGCAATTTAACCAACTGGTCCGCCTCGTACTCCGACAACAACAGCACCGAATGGTCTTCAAACACCAACATGCCATCCACGACCCGAAGATACTCGTTCAGCGCAGTCGACGCATTGGGTTGCACCGTGTTGAAGAGATTGGTCGTTCCAAACACTTGGAGCTTGGTCCATCGCAGTTTGGCAAGCGCTTTGGCCGCAGAGTGCTTTTCGAGAAAGCTTTCAACCATCTCGTGGTGCTCGTCAAGCGCTTGCGTTCAACTGGAGCCATGGGCTTTGGTGTCGATCGTTACCTTTGTTTGCACAAATCCAGTGGGACCTGTTGGTCGTGTTGCGGACACTGTCAAATCAGAATAAGATCATAGCATCAACTGAATGCGCTAGAGTGGAATTCGTCCTCTGCCCGTGTTCATACAGGTTTGCAGCTCACCCAATCATTTCAAGAACGTGCAACTCACCCAATGCTTTCCTTCCATATGGGTTGCATGAGAATCATATGGCCTTGCTGTACAATCAGAACACTACATGTGGTCTCTGCCCAAAACGATGCGATCACGCTACACCATCCCACGACCACAAACACCTCTCTCGCTTTGCTCAGTTCCCCCCACTCAGCTGTTCAGCAGCACAGCGCTCTCTCAAGCACAAGCTGACGACGCATCACGTGTGAGAGCCTAATTCAAAGACCAACGTTGCATTCTCAACTGACAAGCAACGTGGCCTTCAATTCGCCCACATTGATGGGGAGCTCCGGATCCAAACACGATCGTCAACTCCCCACGGTGGGTTATCAAGAGGAACCCCATCGGTTCGTTGCTGGCGATCAATTCTTCAATCATGAAACCTTTGGCGCGCTTCGAGAAGGCGGACCTGTCCACTTGCTGTCCAGAGAACATATGGGCCTCGCCGTGTCCGTGTTTGCCGCGAATTTGGTGTTTTGCATCTTGCGAAGCTGCGTGAGTCCGACGCTGACCAACTTACTCAAGATGTCCCAGGCGCAGGCCATCGCTGCTCAACACCTCATCGAAGATTTGCCGGCTTGCTTGGCGTTTTTCGTCGGTTTCATGTCGGACAGCATCCCGATCGGCGATTTTCATCGTAAACCTTATATGGTCCTGGGATGGCTATGGGCCTCGACCATGCTCTTTCTGCTGATGGCGTTGATGTGGTTCAGCGAGACTTCCATGTCGACCTACGTATATATTCTTGTAACCACGAGTGTGTCCTTTGGCACCATGGTGCCGTACGTTTTGGGCGAAGTTGTTCTGGTGGAGTTAGCACAACGCGAATCCCTGCAACAACGTGGTTCCCTCGTGGCTCGTTACCAGTATGTGCGCATTCTTGGCTCCACGATCGGTAAAGTGGTCACGCTGGTGCTCACCCAGAACCCGTCGATTCAACAGATACAGGACTTGTTGACTTGGTTGGCATTTGCCGCGTTGATTCCACCGTTGATGATCGTGTTTTACCTGCACGAGAAACGCATTTCGAGAGAAATGACCTGGCAACAGGCATTCAACAACTTGCATCGAACGGCCCAACAAAAAGTCGTGTGGAACATTGTGGTGTTTGTGATCATCTTTACGTGTTTCCTCGGCTTTGCATTCCCCAGTGGTGAATTCGCGATCAAAACGTGGTCCAAAGTGACCGATACGACCTCCAAAGTGGTCACGGTGTTGGTGCAAAATGTTTGTTATGGTGCTGCGATCTACGCATGGCAACGATATGGCCTTTCCGTTGGGTGGCCATCGCTGTTTTGGTGCTGTCCTGTACTCAAGTCGGGGTCATGTATGTTGCTGGTATTGCTGACCCACTGTGACACGGTGCGGTCGCCCGCGTTGTTCTGGGCCATGTCAGGCATCATGGGACTCTCCGATGGGCTCTCACATGTCTACCTGCCGATTGTTCTGACCGAGATTGTCGAAGTCGGCAACGAAGGCGCCACCGTGGGGTTGATGCTCACGTTTCAGAAGACGATTACCATGTTTGTGTCGACAATGGCGCCCAAGATCAGTTCGTGTGCTAGCTGGGACGTGACTTCCGAGCTGGTGAAACAAGACACGGCCCAAGTGCGTCAGACCGTCAAGACAGCGCTGTGCGTGGCCTATGTCGTGAATTTGTGCAGTCTTCCGGGGTTGTTTTTTTTGCCGTCCCAAAAGTTGGATGCGCAGCAACGACGAACGTATGGTGGCTTCACGCCCCGGGCCCCAATCCTGTTGCTGGTGGCATTTCTGAGCTTTTTCTTGTATTCCTTGGCGGTCAACGTCAGTGGAGTCTACACGTCCCACACCACTTCTAAATGGACTTAAAGAAGGTTTAACGTCCATGACCAGCACGGTGGAGCAAGTGACTGACAGTGGAACAAGTGGCTGGCCTTTCGGATTGGATCTGACGCCGCGGTTGTTCCTCACATCGGGTTGCTTTCTCACTGAGATTTGTCCGTGAATCCAGTTTCGGATGGTCTTCCTCAAGTTGTTCTTCGGCACAACCAACGCGGATATGAAGGTGCCAAAAGTGTCGTGATCCTGTAGGTCATCGCGCACGCGTCGAAGTCTGTTGCGCATTTCGTACGAGCGTACGGAGGACTGGAGGACTGCACGAGTTACCACCAGCTACGCAAAGCCTTGACACACCGAGCGACAAACATCAAGTGACATCGTCGAAAAGGCCATTCCACCATATTGCTCCAAAGTTCAGACCACGCGGGTGCGGGTGTTGAGGTTCTTGGATGATTTGGCAGCTTTTGCGCCATTCGATCCTGCGATCGCTGAGAGCGCTTGAAGTGGCTGCTAAACCAAGTCACTTTCGCCACAAGACGAGGGCTTGTGATCCAGGCAGGATCCACCACAGTCATCGCATGATGCAGGGAGGGGGGGGAGCGGATTTGGCTCAAGCATCAAGCCACCCTGCTCCCCAAGCATATTCCAAACCATCAAAACTATAATATGTCACATAGGACACCAAGCTAATAGCAAGCGCTGTGATTCTTTTGATGCCCAACCTCGCCGTGATTGTGCATCAATCCGCTGTCTGTGAGCTGTCAGACATCGTGTCAGGCATTGAACCGAGTTTTATTAAACTCTGCGTCACCCTCTCTGCATCGTGGTGTGGTCATTCCACAGCAAAATGACCCAAAGGGATCGCGAACTGGACACAAAACCACTCTCAGGTCTTTGGTTTAGAAGCAGTCTGTTTCGCCACGACCGTCTTCAACTCGCACGTGAGGTCTCATGGAGGATTAACTCGATGAGAACGATTGATTGAGCAAGAACTCCTGCCGATGGAGTTGATCCAGCTGAAACCGCGTTAGACGCAATTTGGATCGGAGACAGACATATGGAAACCACCTGAAGCAACCTCGTCGTACTCTGACAAGTTGCCACACAGCTGATGGCTACTCTTCCCGTTATTCCACCTAAAAGTCAACAAACCCACACGACAAAGCACCAACTACTCATCCAATGATCGCTAAACAATGCCCTTTTGGGCCTTCACCTCCCCCACCACCACCACCAAGCACCTCCGCACACATCAAGAGTTGCACCACACAAACCATACCAAGATCTGCGTCTTTCACTGTCAATATCTCTTTGTGTGCGTGCTTGCTCACCAGACCTTCCAGTCGATACCGCGTTGGAGAAACGGGTGGTGAACACGGCTCTTTCCGGCTCCAGGCGACCACTTAAAATGCGCTGCTGAAAGAAAACGACGTGCACGCTGGATGCGTTGGGTGTTCGCTGAGGGTCTTCTCAGTTTCCGGTCAACAAGAAGATGTGAAGGTGACCTCATCCACCCCCACTGATGGGTCTTGGGTGAGTTCAAGCAAAGATAAGACGATGTGCGTGAAGTAACTCACATCACCAACAGGATCATATCTCTTGGTTTGACAGAACAGAATGCATGCTGACATTGCCTCATAACTCCTTTACATCAAGAACACATCTCAGGTCCACCATGGATGAGTCGTGGTACCTTTGTTCACCTGGATTTGCCCAATGCTGAAGGATGGACTCTGAGTTTGTGCATTTGGGAGCTAATAGATCACAACTTGAGCGTTTTTCTTGATCAGTAGAGAATACACGACTCACAAATCGGACTGGCATTAACAACTGATCGTGTTCTTGACAGATTGACGTTCCAAATGCCCATTCGTTGACATATAACAGTATCACAAATGGCCTTGTGTTGTCAGGATGCTTGAGAATTGGTGCTGATACCAGCTTGATTTTAAGCTTTTCGAAAGCTTCTCTTGCTTCATCCAATCGTTCCCCTTTGGTCAGTTGTTGATCCGTCAGTTCATACAACGCTGCTGCATAAGTAGCAAAATTTTCAATGAACCGGTGGTAATAAACCAAGCTGCCAATGAACTTCTGCACTCCTTTTTGTGTGGAAGGGAATGGCATCGTCAAAATCTCATCCAGATGTCTCGGAGCTGCCTGGATTCCGTCTCTACCAACGATGTGTGATACAATCTCATAAACTCTTCTAACTATCTCGATTACTCGTGCATGTTAATGCAAAGTTCTCTCGGCATAATGGTGGTATGTGTTCTGCTCTTTTCGTGCTTTGTGTCGTAGCCGGTACAAGCTCCCGTGCGATCAGAGGGTCACAAGTGCCTTGTCTGCCTCTGTTATGAGTGACACGCGGAAGGCAAGGATAGGAGATGTGAAAACGTGGAAATTTGGTAAGATCAGGACGTGAGCAAGCTGGAGTTCAATACAACAGTTCGGATTCTTCCTGGTGAAGCGCTTGTCAGAACAGTATGGGCGCGTCAAGTCATGCCATGGCTGTCGATGTTGCACCAGTCTTTGTGATGTTCCATCACCTTTCTCTCAGTGCCAACGTACAGCTCACACTACTAACCTTTCCGTCGGGGAAATACTCACCACACGCTTGTTCGTGTTAGACTAGCCGTGAGCCAGCTTCTTCACGACCATTTGGAAGTCGTGTGGGAAGTGTAGGCTCCGCTGATATTGACCGCCAACGAATACAAGAACATCACCACAAATACCACCAGCAACAGCAGTGGTGCCAGGCGCGTGAAACCTCCATACATGCGTCGTTGCTGGGCATCCAGCTTCTGGGTCGGCAAGAAGAACAACCCCGGCAGACTGCACAGATTCACGATATACGACACGCACAGTGCCACATTGACGGTCCGACGCACCTGTGCCGAGTCTTGCTGCACCATCGTGGATGACACGTCCCAGCCCGCATGTGAACTGATCTTTGGTGTCGTCGTTGACACAAACATGGTGAGCGTCTTTTGAAACGTGAGCATCAGACCCACGGTGGCTCCTTCATTGCCGACTTCGACAATTTCCGTTAGAGCAATGGGAAGATAAATCCGCGAAAGACCATCGGATAGTCCCATGATGGCCGACATGAGCCAAAAGAACGTCGGCGATCGCACGGTGTCGGAGGTAGTGCAGAAGGCCAACAACAGACTGGGCACAAACTTGAGCACGGGGCAACAACAAAACAGCGCCGGCCAGGCGACGTTCAAGCCAAAGAGTTGCCACACAAAGATGGCGGTCGCGTAGCACGAATTCTGCACCAGCACCGTTGTGACTTTGGACGAGGTATCGGTGACTTTGGACCACATCTTGACTGCGGATTCGGTACTCGGGAACGAAAAGCTTAGGAAAAACGTGAAAATGATCACGAACACCACGATGTTCCATACGACTTTTTGCTGGGCAGTTCGATGCAGATTGTTGAACGCCTGGGGCCATGTCAACGCTCTGGACATGCGCTCTTCACGCAAGCAATAGACGATCATCACAGGTGGAATCAACGAGAAGAACGCCAGCAAGGTCAACAAGCACTGGATTCGCTGGATCGACGGGTTCTGCACGAGCACCAACGTCATCACTTTACCGACTGTAGAGCCAAGAATGCGCACATATTGATATCGAGCGACAAGCGAACCACGTTCTTGCAGTGCCTCGCGTTGAGCCAACTCGACAAGAAGGATTTCACCGAGAGCATACGGCACCATGGTGCCAAACGACACACTCGTGGCCACGAGTATGTACACGTTGGCTGCGAGAGACGTCTCGCAGAGCCACATCAATGACATCATCAGCAAGAGCATGCTGGAAGCCCATAGCCATCCCAGGATCATGTAGGGCTTGCGATGGTAATCGCCGATAGGCAGGCAATCTGACATGAAACCGACGAAAAACGATAAACACGCAGGAAGATCTTCAATGAGATGTTGTGCCGCGTTGGCCTGCGTGGCTGAGAGCATCAACAGGTTCGATAGTGTCGGACTCACGCAACTTCGCAAGATGCAAAACACGACGTTGGAGGCAAACACGGACACGGCCAGACCAAAATGCTGTTTGGACAACAAGCGGACAGGTTCTCCATCTCGAAGTGCACCAAAGTTCTCGTAATTGAAGAATTGATCGCCAGCGACAAACCGCGGGGGTTCCATAAGATTCTCTTCATCGACGTCTTTGGATTTGGAGCGTAACATCGCCCTCTGGGCAGCAACCAAACGTGGCAAATGCACTCGTCAATTCTTCCTGTTGGTTGAAGGGCAGAGTCGATTTCCGTCCAGAGGAAGCTGTTCGATGCTGTTATGATCGGTCACTACACCTTTGACCGCAAATCACTTCTTCTCGCAGTTGCTACCAGGACCATCTGACCCACAAAGACCTGAACCATGGTGTATTCAAGCAAATGGTTCGAGGTGTTGTATTACAACGTGGTAGTAAGTGGAAGGAAACCATCTGGTAGCGCTCGACAAACTGCCAGTTCCAGCTACAAACAGAACTGGAGAACGACATCCTGACGACACATGCGTCCAAGAGTCAGCTAACGCTAATCGTTTTCGCGATTTGGTGACTTTGGTGGCAAGTCGAAACCCATCAAAATCCTCTGCGACCCTGTAAGATCGTCATGGGATGCAGCAGGTGGCTGAAGTTGCTTCGAGGTCTGAATCCTCTATGGAAGGTTGAACGGGCCAATGAGGACAGCAAACAGCCAACAAGCGATTCACACTCTCCTCTCTCTCTCTCTCTCTGCGTCATGCCGCTTGTCGTGGTTCTGCCGGGTCCACTTGATAGTAAAACATCCCACCAGCAATGGCCACAGCACATTTTGCCAACCATCAACGACGGATTGTTGTTGCGTGAAACGGCCTCCACTGCACTAAACACTCCGCGAAGAAAAGCAGAGTACGCTACGCGACGACACAAAGAGACCAAATGGCTGCTTGCCCAGGTGCTTTGGTTTTACGCGCGCTCAAGTGCAGAATGGTCTTGAAGCAGCTAATCTGCTGCACGTTGAAGACTTGACGAAAGAGTCTTTCTGGAGACTGGTAGGCCGCGTGGAGCGGTATTTGGTGTTGCTTTCTCTTGGCAACCCAGAGAAAACTGCTGTTCTTCTTGGCATCCCGCGTTGACTGGTAAAATGTGGAGCGTGACCAGTTGTGGAGTCGTCGTCCCTTCACGGCTGCCGATAATTGCATGCACGTGACTTGATTCTTCACTCACACGCGGTTGGAACTGCTTCATCGTTATTCCAGTGTGCTTTTCAATCCGCTATGGCTCCTTCAAGTCCATTTGGAAGTCTTGTGGGAGGTGAAGGCACCATTGACGTTGACGACCAGAGAGTACCAGATAAAGCGCAGCAACGCCACCAGCAACATGGGTGTCGCCTGGCGCGTGAAACCTCCGTACATTCGTCATTGCTGGGCATCCAACGGTTGGGTCGGCAGGAAAAAACAACCCCAGCAAGCTGCCCAGATTTACAGCATACGAGACGCTCAGCGACGTCTTGACAATCTGCCGCACTTGGGGCGAGTCCTCTCACACCATCTTGGACGTCACGTCCCAGCCTCCACTCGAGCTGATCTTGAACCATCTTCGTCAGGACAATCGGCAGGTAGATCCGCGAGAGACCTTCGGAGGGTCCCATGATACCTGACATGGCCCAAGAACAATACTGGTGACCGCACAATGTCGGAAGAAACCAGCAACGCCAGCAACAAACCTGGCACAGATTGGAGCACGGGACAGCAGCAAAACAGCGCCGGCCACCCAAGTGTTAAGGCACCACAAGAATATACACGTTGACATCGAGCGAAGTCTCACAAATCCACAGCAATACCACCAGGAGCAGGAGCATGCTTGAGGCCCACAGCCATCCCAGGATTATGTAGGGCTTGCGATGGTAATCACTGATGGGCAGGCAAACCGACTCGAACCCAACGAAAAACGACCGACTAACCGGAAGATCTTCACTGGGATGCTGCGTCGCGATGGCCTGGACGGGCGACAGCTTGAGCAGATTCGAAAGCATTGGATTCACACAACTTCGCAACATGCAAAACACACAGTTGACGGCAACACGGGCACAGCCAGACCCACCCTCGGATAACAATTGAACAGCGAACCAAAGGTCTCGACGGTTGAACAATTGATCTACAGCGACAAACCGCTGCGGTTCCATCAGAATGACCACGTCAGTGAGCCGAAACCCTTCCACATTTTCTTTGGATTTGAAGCTGCTGAGCCCAACTCTTGGCGCTGGAGTACGAAAAAACTGCAGTAGTATGAAGTCACGTCGCTCGAATGGGGAAAGACCACGAATGCTGCACTTCTTGTCGGTTCCGAGAGTTGAATGCTTTATCCACCGCGAGAATTGCATTACGATCGAGATCCCATCGAGCACCTTTGACCAAGACAACTCCTTTGTGAATCAACTGTTGTCAAGAGGTGGTCCTGTTAATTCACTTGGCAAGGCATAGCATACCGCAGAAAACGACCGCCTTCACGTTAGGATACGTGGATGAAGGAGACTGCGGTGACCCATTGAGCATGATCTGAGCGGAAACATGTCAGGCAGATAAAGCAAGCCTCGACATCACCGAGTAACGCTCGTCCAACCCCAAGTTGCTCCTTTACCATGGTTGGACCCTCGATGAAAGCTGATCCTCCACCGTTTGAGATGGGAATTCGATGGGTTTCAGTCGTTTCCTGTCATCTTATCGCGCGCACATGCAGTCGATCAACGCTTTCTCTTCATCTTATCTTGGCCGATGTCAAATGGGGTGGGAACGAAAGATTGGTCACAACTGGAAAGACTACCTGCTACATGCAGAGAACCCAACTGACAGAGAAATGATTTCCACGACGTGAGGACCATGCAAAGAGAAAACGTCTGCTACGCTGGACGATCTTGTTCTGGGGATATGATATGCGTGGGGTGTTCAGTGTGTAACTCGGTTGGTGCGCGAGCCTTGACTCAATTCTCTCTGTCATCAGTCGGTAGGGTCAGCCAGTGGGCCGTCGATAAATCCGATGGAGCACGACTGAGCTTCATTGGACTCGCTGGTTGCCATGACCAAAACCAGCATTGTTCTGAAAGTGTGGTATGAAGATGCACCAGTGCACCGTTGGAATGGCCCTTCGATTCGAGATGGAATCGCTCGCTGCCTGATGCTCAACAACTGATGAGCAGGTCCACAGAGTGATCTCCA
Source organism: Paralagenidium karlingii (assembly GCA_027475765.1). NCBI lineage: Eukaryota > Oomycota > Peronosporomycetes > Paralagenidium > Paralagenidium karlingii. The sequence goes on from JAMFLO010000530.1 coordinate 15,173, forward strand.
AGCAGAGAGTCGATCCGCTGCCACGTCCGGAACTCGTTCCTTTGGGTTGTCTCTGCTTGAGCGGTCGGCGTTCGACGGAGGAGAGAGACGCGGGGCGCAGCGACGACTGAAAACAGCATCCCAAATGATGCGCACCAAATTCCAACTCAATCCTAGCAAAACTGAACATTGAACACCCAAGAACTCTACTATTCTGACCTGAGGTGATGGATTGGGTGGATGGGTTGGGTTGGGTTGTTCATTGCGGCTTTGGTATCAATTCGATCGACTTGAAACACGTGCAGCAATACAACGCAAATGGATTGCGTCGATTTCTCTCGTCGTCTTCCACTTGTTTGGGCAGCGTGGCGAAAAACAAGTCTTGCACCGTTTTGAGAAAGAATGCTTCGAGACAAAACGCGTGGAACACATGGCCACATGGTAATTGCCACGCCGGTGCGTCCAGTTTCTGCTTACAGAGCATGCAATGGCCGATACTGTTGATGTGTTTGCGCAGGTCGACGCGACTCACTTCGGTAAAGCTATCCGCCAGCCAACAAGGTCAGCTTTGGACCTCCGAACAACCACCAGACAAGTACTCACAACTGATCCATCTTGGTGATCACTTTGGACGTGACCTCGAAGCGTTGCGTGCAGATGTGGTATTCGGCCAGCGCGTGGCTCAGCAAGTAGATGAGTAGTGGGTCGGCCCGTGACCAAGTAAAGCCGTGGTGGTACTTGACAAACGCAAAGTATACCAACGTGATCCAGCCTCGAAACACGCTGTGGGCGAGAAACTTCTTCTCCACCAGCACCACGGACTCCTGCAGTTGGCTCAATTCAATCGGTGTCGTCGGTTCAGTGAAGAGCCGTGGCACGATGGACTTGCGGATGCGTTTGAGGAACGACACCATGCGCGACTGCAGGCAGACCATTTCAAAGCCAAAGCTCATCAAGAACAGAAACGAAAAGCGGTCGTCGTAGCCGAAATACACCAGCACCAGCGCCAGAAAGCAGCCAATTGTGATGACGTAATGACACAGAAAGACGCGAGTGAGCAGCACAGGAACGATCAGATTGGTTTCTTGTGCCTGGGGTCCAACAACGCCAGGACAACTCTGTCAGTATAACACCACCAAGAGCTTGGCGCCAGCGCTCGTGCAGTCACCTTGAGGTACACGGCTTCGCACAGGTCGACGATGCCGGCAAAGAAGCAAAACAGACAGCTGGATCGGTAGAGAGGCTTTTTGTCCAGCCCCACCAATCGATCTTCCTCCACGAGACTGAGCATGACTGGGTAGCGCATCAGGATGAACACGACCAGGTTCTTTAGGGATCTCTGGAAAGTCAACAGGGCGTAACAAGTGAGCTCCTCGTGGTGCAGAATCCATTGGAAGGAACAAACCTTGGCAACGCTCTGATCCAACACGTAGAGAAAGCTCGCGCCGACCAACACGTAAATCGCAAGCAGCACTGCGACCATGGGTACCACGAGAGTGAGCTAGGAGCAAACGTGAGCTGAGCTGTTGGCGGGTTGGTTGGTCATCAATGATTGGTCGATCGAAAACAGCTCAAGCAAGCAACGCACCAGCTCATTGCGTCTGGCCGGTGGCGGCGTGCGGTTTCCATGGGCCAACGACGAGCTCGCGTGGTAGAAAGAAGCGCGATGGTCGTCCACGGCTTCGCTCGACTGTAGAAGTGAAAACACCAACATCACAGACAGAAACAGCGCGTGGAACAACAGATCCAACGCGCTGCGTCCGTAACCAGCCGTCGCCCCATCCATCGCCGCGTGCTCCCACGGCAAGCTGCATGCAGATGGCTCACCAACTACAGTACCCACCAGCATTCGAATCGTCCTAAGGACATTCATTCACCTGTAGTCCCTAGTGGTCTTATGGTGTAATGGTTAGCACTCTGGACTCTGAATCCAGCGATCCGGGTTCAAATCCCGGTAGGACCTCATTTTTTCCACCTAGACGACCCAACCCATACCTCACCTGCACTTCACTGTTTCAATGTACAACTTGTTAACAGAATGCTTTCTTTGGCTTGGCTTGGGTTGGCTTGGCTTCTGATTTATGCTGCAGCTGAGATAAGTTTACGAGGAGCCGAAGGAAGACATTTTGGGATGCGGACGGATTTGCCACAAGTAACACAGTACACACCGTAGGAATTCTCTTTCTCGCGCTGGCGAAGTGTTTCGCCGCAGTCGATGTGGGCGTTTGCTTCGACGGTTTCGATGAAAAAATGGTAGAGACAAAACGCGTGAAACACGTGGCCACAGCGAAGCCGTTTGGCATTTTCCTGGCATGACTCCTGACAGAGTCCGCACTTGACGGGTTGTCGGGACTGTTTCTGACTGGCATTGGGGAATCTGATCAACACAACAAAGAGACGTCACCCTCGGACTCCTCACACGCAACGAAACACGCAGCCGAATCACTCACAGCACATCAATGTTCGTGAGGACTTTTTCGGAGAGCCAAAAGATCCGCCAGTCCACGTACCAGCCCGAACAGACCAGATACAGGTCCCAAAAGAGTTTGGCGTCGTAAAATGACAAGCGAAATTCTTGCATTCGCTTGATTTTGAAAAAATAGCCGCAGAAAATCACAAAATAGTCAAAGCTCAGCATCAGACCGACGCGGCTGCCAAAGCTGCCTGCTTTTTCAAAGGTTTCCTTGGCTGGAATGTTCTCATTAACAAGCAAGTGGTGCATTTGAAGCCCAAGAAACACCACATCGAACGCGATGTGGTTCAGCGCCGAATCTGCGAAACGAAACAGCGCGACCACACTGGCAACGTAAAGCACGATGATGCCAATCACCACTCGAAAGCGAAGAGCTCGATAGAGGTCTGTGGGCAACTTGACGGCCTGTCCGCCCAACCGGTGTGTCAGTGGCTAGTTGAAACGCTTGAAGAGTCAATACATTCATGATGGAAGAAACCACTCATTAATACCTTTTGGTGCGCGTCAACACAAAGATCGTAGGCCACGTAGAGAAACGCGCCGATCAAATACTCGGCCAAGAACGATTTGGCATTTAAGTACACTCGTTTTTGCAACGAGAACACGCAACTGGTGACCACAAGCCGCCAAAACACGAAATTAATGGTCTTAAGGCCTGCTTTCTGTGGGTACAACCATGTAAAACCCATCAGAGAGTGGTGTCGAGAGAAATGGAGCATTGTACCACTGACCATGATGAAGGCACTGTTGAGAATGGTCAGCCAGAACGCGCCAAACACATAATAGCACGACATGAGAAACGCCAGCAACTTGCTCTATTGCATCACCAAATGACTAGTTAGTTAAATGAGCAAGTGAAGTCAAAACCACGTGACAGAGCAGAGGCAAAGAGCATCCACGCACCAGATCTCTTTGGCCCTTGAGAAACCCATGCCACCACCAGAGCAGCTCCCGTCGCAACGAGTCCATGAGCGCGCCGGGGTTGTCTTCGGGGGTCAGAAGCGCATGGTAGTAGTCTGCCTGGTACGAGATGACGGCGATTATGACGACATACGTGAACATGCCGTAGGCATCGGCGCGGTGGTTGTGCCCCAGCATGATGGTGTTGTTGCTGTTGCACCAATGCCGCGACTCCACAAACGAAACTGTTTTGAACATCTGTAAGCGAACGCTCGATGCAAGTTTGTATAAAACTAATAGTCTGGCAATATGTATTCCGTGGGAAGTGAAGGCACTGTACAAAACACGATGAGTTGTTTTGCCCTTTGCGGTTGTATCAAACACCGCTGCTTTCCTAAGAGCAAAGCAAGCAACTTCAACTTCTGCGCGTTTCCCTCAGAGAAAGCCAACGGGTAAGAGAGAAAGAGAGATGTCGTCTCCACCCGATGCGGCGGCTGGATCACGAAGTCATTTGCGCGCTGTAAGACGGCAAATTGTGCAGGCGGCTGCTGAGCATCAGGACTGGTTGCTACTTGCGCAGCAGCACGGGATTAATGAGCCCAAAGCGCGTCAATGGATCCGCCAACACGGCTTTGGAAGTGGCAAGCGAATTCTCAAGGTGCACATGGCGTTTGTGCTGCAGCTTCTACGCGATGACCCGGCCATGCAGCTGCGCGAAGTCAAAGAGCGACTGCGGGTGGCGTTTGATCTCGACGTGTCCGTGTCGATGATCCAGAAGAAACTGCAGGCGCCGCGGTTGCTTCGACGGTATACTTGCGCCAACAAAATCGTCATCTGTGCGTGTATCTGGCTGTTGGTGCAAGGCACAGTAGTTGATGCAGAAGAGTGCACTAACCCATGTTGCCCCCCCCCCCCACCTTTACCTGCGTTTATAGATGAGTATCTCGTCTGATAGAGAAACGCGCGGTTCTGAGAGTTGATAACCTGTCAAAGTGCGTTTTCTGAACGGAGTTGAGCTAATCCTGACTCAGAGTAACGCGTGGCGCGTTGACGACAGCAAGGCAACAACCCACAGCAACAGCTCAAGCTCAAAAGGAACAAGCGCGCTTTTGCCATTAGAAGTTTTTTCCAGAGCCAAACCACGAGAGAAAACACACCAAATACAACAACAAAATCAATGGGAAAGCGTCTGCTCCTTTTGCAATTGCTCACAGCGAGTGTGTGGAGCCAAGTGGCTGGATTCTTTCGTGACTCAAGCCCACTGTTTGAGCATTCATTGGTGGTCAAGCAGTTCACCGATGACACCTACGAAACCATGCTGAACGCCACTGATCAAGTGTGGCTGGTGGATTTTTACTCTCCAATGTGCCCGCATTGTCGTCACTTTGCGCCAGACTGGGAGAATATTGCTAGCTTTTACGACAAATCCAAGATCATCCACGTCGGTGCCGTGGATTGCCTGAAGAATGCCAAAACCTGCACCAGAGAAAACATCATGGCGTATCCCTGCATTAAAGTGTTCCATGTCCCGTCAACTGCCACCGACGGCATCAAACTGACCCAGTTTCAAAAGCGAAACCTCAAAGGCGTCATTGGTTGGGTCGACGATTTGATGAAAGAAGCGAAAATGGAGACGGACTTGCCTATCGTTGACCTGGAAAAGCAAATTGAGCACATTCGAAACGATCGCATCATTGATGATGAGACGGTGGAACAAGCGGACTCGCTTGTCACGAAATATGGACGTCTTCGCGATGCAGGGTCCGCCTTTGGCTTCATTGTAGAGCATTCGTTTTTCATGGGAGCCAACACTCTTCAGGGTGAGCGCTATGACGCTGCTGTCAAATTCATCAGCGCTGTCTCCCAGACGTTTCCATTCGCGCAAAACCGTGCCGTCATCAAGAGTCTTCTGGACATTGTCAAGCAGAGTGACTCATGGGACCGCTCCGCGTGGGGCAGCATGATCGA
>JAMFLO010000531.1:0-20431 GCA_027475765.1 Paralagenidium karlingii
TGCCATACTCAAGTGTTCATTTGTGACTTTGTTGAACCACAAGTGATTTGCCTTAGTGCTGAGTCTCAGTGCAACTGCCATTCAAAAAGCCGAGGAGTGGCGTCAGATCACGGGAGGAATTGCCTCTATTGTGTGATTAAACTACACTCACTCTGGATACAAGAACAAGTTTTGCTATTATTTCTGGTTGAAAGTGGATTTTAGTTGTCACTTTTAAAGTCTACTACACGACAGTTCGCTCATTAGATTGGACGAATACTATGGAAATCTACGGATATACAGGTGTCGCCAGCAACAGCGGATTATTCCCAAATTCCCAAGACACAGGGACAAGAAGCCCGGCAACCGAAGAAGAAGAAGACAAAGGAAGCCACAGGGTGGCAGTTGAAGAAGAAAAACACACGAAGGGGGATTCCGTCAATTCGGCAAAGGGTGTTCGACGAAGGAATCCGAGAATAACCTAGGATTCAAGCAAGAGAGAGTGAAAGAGAGAGCGTGAAAAAGAGAGAATGAGTGAATTTACGCGCGGCTAAGACCAAGCCGTCGGAGGGGAATTCAAGAATCCAAGAGTTTGATCAAGATTCAGTCAAGAATCCAAAGGAGGTTCAAGAGCGAGGACACAACGTTGAGCCCAGAAGCCGGATTCTACTCAGAGTGATCATATCTTCATGGGTAATGGGTACTGAGTACATTGAGTCGGGTCTGCATGTGGTTCAACTTTCGGGTCACATCAAGTTATTGTCCTGGGGTTCACTTTCTTTTTCAATGAATATCGGGCATAACCACTGTTACCGGACAAACAGATGATCCAGTGCGAGTAAGGCATCGTTCAAACCAATACCTACTTTCTGTATCGCTTAATGGAGGTCGTCCACTACAGTATCTTTCCGTCCTGATCCCATTCCCTGTTTTTTTCGCCTTTTGAAACGGCAGGCGAAGGAACACGAAAGAAGCCAAAAAGCAAATGGACGGCTTCCATCCTCCAAACGTCGTCCGACTTCCTTGCGCTGTGAGAACATCGAAGGCGCCGCAAAGTACAGTACGGACGGTACACGTAACTGCACACAGCTCATGGTGGCAGCCAATCGGACTGGAGCGATGGGAGCACAGGGCACGACCTGCCCGATTTCAGAGCCCACAATCCAAACTCAGAGAGGGACGCACTTGCACTTGCACCCGCGCGCGCACACTCCGACTCGATCCTGCGATCGTTAGAGACAAACAAACAAGCTCGCGAACAAGGCGAACACTTGTCAACCGACACTCCACTCCGCGCTGAAACTCTGCATGGCCATGACGCCGACACCAAGAACACCATCCTTCGCGCCGCATGCACAAAACGATGAATTCCTAGATGTCCAAAATCAACTCGTCCAGCAAGAAGTGGTGGAGAAAATGGCAGAGGCTTTCTATGGTCCCATCCTACGTGTTGCCAGGATGCCCACTGTTGCCAACTCGACCAAAGATACTTGTGTTGTTGTGATCAAGCAGGTGAATCTGATTCAGGCCCAAGAAACTCTCTTGCAGTGTCGAGAAGCCGACAATCCTTTTCAAGAGCGCAAAGTGGCAGAATTGGTTCGCCTCCAAGGGGGCCACCCGAATGTGATTGATTACCACGACATTCGCCTCGAAAACCAAGGTCAAAGCCTCGTGTTCATCATGGAATACTGTCCATTTGGCGATCTCTGGACGTATTTGACTCGTCAGATTGAACGAGCGGACAAGCTCATGGCCAACCGACAGGATTTGCCGCGCCAGCCAGTGGTCGATGAACGTGAAGCTCTGGTTATGTTTGCTCAGATCGTCGACGGCGTGAGTTTTCTCCACGCGAATGGCGTTGCGCACCGAGATTTGTCCCTGGAAAATGTGCTGCTCAGCGGAGAAGACCGGGATGGCCGACGAAAATGCAAAGTGATTGATTTTGGCCTGAGTGTCAGTAGTACTCACAAATGCTTCGGTCGTGTTGGCAAGCATTACTACATGGCACCAGAAGTTGTCAACACGGGTGAGGCCACACCATACGATCCTTGTCAGGCGGACGTTTGGTCTCTTGGGATCATTTTGTTCATGCTTTTGACAGGATCTCCTTTATGTGAAATGGCTTCTGCGAACAATGTGACGCTGCATTTGATCGCCCAGCCAAATGGGCTTCGTCGGCTTTTGAACCACTGGAGGATTCAGCTTTGTTTTGCGACCATGGATCTGTTGGAACAGTTGCTTCAGGTGCAACCTCACAAGAGAAGCACAATCCCACAGATCCAGCAACACTTTGCTTTGCAATGGGCGCAAAGCTCACCATGATCTCAAACTCAAATGCTCGATTAGGCACCAAGCAAGCAACTGATTATCTTTGTCTACGAGGATCAATTCACTTTGCTATTTGGAGATTGATAGACGCATCCAAAGAAAATGAAAAACAGGTTATTGTATAGTGTGTATGAACAGTATTCTGTGTAGTGTTTGGTGGATGGTAATTGCCCATGAAGACAGAGATGTGTTGCAAGGAATCTCTCATCAGTGGCAGTGCCTTCCTGACCCGACCAACCGGGTAGGTTGTGGACGGAAGCAGCCGCCACAGTAAAAAATGATCCAGTAGCATCACGGTCTGCAGAATTGCGCACAAGGTTTACTACAGTCGGCGTTCAAGTCTTTGGTTTAGGTGGAGACGACCCATGTAGCCGTTGGATCAACGCCTTTGCACAGGCCAGTACACGTTCGATGAACATGGACATTCGCGTAGTCTGCAAGCAGCTTGTCCACGATTAACGTGTGGTCTCAAGGCAGGTGGAAGACAAAAGCAGGAAGTCATCCAGGGATGCAGAACAAGAAGTGAGCGCACAGAGTCGACCACGATCCGAAACCGACTTGAAGTTGGATAACCGTCGACGAGAAGCATGCCGGCGGGCATGTGATGTGGCAGCATATGTACATGTATGGGGAGCAGCCACACGAGCTGACTGATTGGCCTGCCTTTTGCACACTGCGCCACACTGCAAAAGTTGTCGTGCGAGAAATGGACGGCCGGGCAAAGGCGGAGCAGGCAGACGGCGGCTTCGTCTTGCTCAAGATGAGACGTTCGTTCGTTATGGGATGTTTCATGCGTGGACCACACAAAAAAACGAGTGCCAGCTTCAAGACCCACTCATTCAACACCTTTTGCAGCTCTTTGCGTTCGTTGCGCAATGTGGTTCTGACCTTTCTTTGCTTGCTTTCCACCAACGAATTATACCATCCATCCATCCAACCATCCATCCATTCAACCATCCATCCATTCAACCATCGACCCAAGCAACCTGCAGTGCTTGTGGGTTGGGCGGCACTGGCACAGGAAGCGACCCACTCTGTGCGCATGGGGGGGCACAAATGGCGGCACTACGGCCCCCCCCCCCTCCCAAAAAGAAGGAAGAACAAAGACAGAAAACTCTCCGTCCACCGTCGAACTGGAGCGAAGGAACGGAACCAACCAACGTCTTGAAACTGACGATCCTCACCCGAGCCCTTCGTTTCGTCAAAAGATTGGGGGGAGGAGTGGAGTGCCCATCTCCCATCTACCTGTTGAGAGGTGCGCCCGTTGAGTTCACGAGGCCCACAGGTCCAACCGATCCAACCGGGTGGCCATCAGACTCAGAATCCGACCCCCAAACGTTTCATCGATGGGCGGCGGGGCGTTCAAGCTTCAACCCATCACCCCCCGGATTCGAATACTGTACCTATGTAGGTACGGTACTGTACAGTACCGACCCCGACCGTTTCCTCTGGAGAACTTGGGGTGCAACGGGTTCCACGGTTACCTGTTTAATTTAATACCCTCGGGAAAAGCAATCATGGGTCTCTTCATCTTCGACCGACGCGGGCCCACAAGCACCGAACGGTCGGCTGCGTGGATTCGATCGATCGCCGGTGCCAGGCCATGGGGGGGGGGTCCCACGAAACGGCTTTGCTCGGGTGCAGGAAGGACCTGGCGTGTAGCCTCAGTCCATGACTTGGACGGCTTTCTTCACTGTTCACTGGCACGAACACACCCGCGATGACTTTCCCACGCATGCGGCGCCAAGATGGCTTTGCCATGGAGCAGAATGCGGCCAGAGACTTGGTCAGCGGGTCTTCAAGGGTGTGGGGAAATCGCCACTGGCACCACCCAATGCCCGGACTCATCGATCTGCAAGAGGATCGTGTCGCGCAGCTCTGGCGCCAGGAGGCCGTCCAGAAGCACCATCGATCGCTAATGGTCCGTAATGGCAATGATTCCACCTATTCGAGCGCAAGCGCGACGGATCTTCCTTGTTCAGTCGTTCCCCGCAGATTTTCCTCCGATCCTGTGCAGTATCGTCATAGGTTCACGTACACGCAGCAGAGTTCCAGTTGTTGGTCTATGGACGCTGAAGGTGGTTCTCTTGGCGACTCCTCTTCTTGCTCGGCTCAAGCCAACCTCAACGCACCCGTCAAGGGTCTCCAGGCAAGTACCCGAGTATCCGTTCGACCAAATTCACAAAGACGTGTTCAGAGTACCAAGAAATGCAACTTCCCGGGCTGCGAGCACAATTCCGTGACGCGCAACCGGTGCCGCGGCCATGGAGGAGGAAGACGTTGCGTGCGATACAACTGTGACAAGGCAGCACAAAGTCGAAGCTGCTTTTGCTGGGCCCATGGGGGTGGTCAGCGCTGCGAAGCGTCTGGCTGCATGCGATCCAAATGTACCAAAAAGTCCAAACGGTTTTGTTCCCTGCACTTGTCCTATGACTCCTCCCACACTCGTTCCGCGACGAAAGATCCATGCGCATCTTCCGCACACGTTCGAGTTCTGCCGAGTGTTGATTTTGCCACCCAAGTGGTTCGTGAATGCACTTTAGCCAGCTTGTATCGCAGTGGTGAGTGACAAACTTTGGACTTGGTTCTCGCCGGCAGCATATAGTAATAAAGCACTAGAAGAGAACTCTGACCGCTTCGATGCTTTCAGTTGTTGTTTCTCCTCGGTCCGTTCCCTCGAGGATGGCATTCGGAGTCTTCGGATAAGTTGGCTTGTTGCTTCTGCAGCCAACTGAAGTCCTCGCGGGGGAGAATCAAATGTCCATCGCCACTGGTCCCATGGCAACGGCATACTGGTTTACCAAACGTAAGAAAAACGCACATCAAATGCTGGACGAGGAACCTCGGTCAAGCGGAGATTGACAATAAGAGCTTCCACGATCCACACGCGGACAATGAGGATGGCCACGACGCAAAAGCCATGGCGACAGCGTTCGCGAGATAGGGTCCACGGCGCGTGCCGTATGATGCACACATTGCCGGTCGTGTTCTCCTCCATGGCTGTGGGGTCCTCGGAATCTTTTGTAATGCGCGTATTGGATCGAGGTGAATATTCGCCTCGCAAGTTTGGTGAACCAATTTCCCTGTTGTCGTGGCTTCGACGTCGTAAACTCGACGTGCTACACATGTACGAGTGTGTTCACCCCACCTGGACCTGGAATTCGTCATGGGAAGGGAAAACCCAACAGGTGTCCTAATCCAAGTTGGATTCTTCCAAAAAGGATTCTGACGGGACTTTTGAGCGCACAAAGCGCCCAGATGTGGACAACAGTTGGTTCGCTCATGTTGTCAAACAATAATCAGCAATTTGTATCAGTCAGTCGCTTGTTTCGTTTACTGAACGCCAAACACACACCTCAAACGAGCCAACTGCACAACACCAAGCGTCTACGAACACGAGATTGGACGGAATAGTCATTTGGTTTTCGATTGCAGATGCACAAGTCAGTGTTTCTGTTGTTGTTGTTGTTGTTGTTGTATTGGATCGGATGATGCGTCTTGGTAGCCTATCTTCTGGGGTACCCGAATGGACTGCAACAGCCAACAGAGCAACAAGCGTAGAGACTTGATTCCACAGGTTGTTGAGCTCTAATGGCCCTGGCAAGGGTTCTCGGGTGTTGATCGGATTTGCTGAGCCATCCTGAGCCACGACAAAAGAGCTGGTTGCACCAAACGGCTGGATGATAAGATTCTATTTACACACCATCGAGTGATTCAGTGAGAAAGTAGAACGTCTGGTCACCGGTAGCGCGAATACTCCCAACATCGACCAAATTCAAATGCCCCAAAAGCGGAGCTCACTACACACGACCACACGTGTCTTTTTCGGCATTCTTGGTGTGGCTGCCAACAAGAATCGTCGATGATAGACAGCATCCGTTCATGTATTCTGCACCAATCATCCTGTTGGTAGGTCCGTTCGGATGAGTCTCTGCGTGTCTGATTAGCCGACAGGAATCATCCCAGTGTAAATCAAGTTTTGCTGTTCCTCACTGCTGATGTGACTTCAACCTTGAGGCAAAGCGAGATTTGTATGTTTGCAACGTTGCTGCATGCATGCAGGCTGATTGAGATTGTCACCACCATCGTTTTCATGGTTCAACTGGGTTGGCTTTAGCTGACGTTTCGGCATACCGCATAAACGAGTCCTGGGCCCCACCACAATCGAATGCAGAATGCAAAGTGAATCCTTCGCTGCATATTTCGTTGAGTGCAAGCCAAAGGCACGCTGCAATAAGTGAATGAGACAGATGGTTCCACTCTGCGAAAGCAAGCTCTGTCATCCATGTCTTCGACGTGTGAGTGTGATGGGTTCTTTGTCCGACAATCCACAGTGGTCCGTGCAAGGAAACAGTTTTGATACCTTACGTGTGAAGCTCCCATGTCGAAGCATACCAAATCGATCCGTGGAGCACATTGAAATCGGAGACGCAGAACCGTCTGGACACCAAAAAGACCTCACGTTTCTCTCTGTCCACGATTCAACCATGAGGACGAGGAGAAGGAAACACCCAGTTGGTCGAACAATCGCACTCTTTTGCGTCTGTAGGTCACTTGTGCACAGCTTGAGTTCACGCGGTGACGCGCCGTTGGTTCTCACACTCCTCAGACGTCACAGTCAAGATGATTCAGGTTGGCCGTTCCGAATGGTATGAGTTCTTGAGTTCACATCGGTTGACAATTGTTCGTGCACAAACCAAGTCAAACCCCAATTGGCACAATGTCCGAGACAGAATCTTGTTTCGTTTGAGACCATTGCGATACCTTGTTGCAGCACTCTTGAATATGAGCAACAAGTTGCGATGTTGAAGCGTTGAATCTAAAGAGCTATGCTTGATGGGAATTCCACATTGGATAATATCGTACCATTTTGTCGTGGATGGAAAGCAACCACTGATCACTGGTGCATCAGGTGGGGATGGATTGGAGACATCACCGTTTTGGTCGCATGAACACAATCATTGAGCACTTGTCGGAACGTTGGCTGCGCCATTCGACGTTGCTCTGAATTCAAACCGAAGCAATGACGCCGTTGCAAAAGCGAGATGAATGCGAAGATATAGGACAACTTGATGGAGAGTTTGCAAGGAAAGATAAACCCTGAGCCATTCAATGCACAAGACACAAAGTCGTTTTCGAATAAGCACTCGAATAGATGGTCGTACTCATTTCGTTCAGGACAACACAAACGAACGCCAAAAATCACTCTTACAATGAGTTCACACCGCGACATTGCGCTTGTTTGCGAGCAGCTCGCGCTCTCACACTCGGGGTTGCAGCAAGAAATCGACAAGTTTGCTGTGATTCCAAACACCCATCAGACATCTGAGAGCCTCATCCAATGCAACGCGAACTCAATTCACTTTCATGCCACCCACTCCCCACAAATTCGGGTAAATCTGACACAAAGGTGACCTTCTTAGCACGGTTTATTGATCTGCGTGCAGCCAGACCCATCGTGTCGTTGGCTTTCTTGAATGCTAAGCTACTACGATCAGATTCTCCAAAAATAGTGATCTCATGCCGCGACAACCAAGATGACTACCATGAAACCAAGCTGACGACGTCTTCGTGAGGTAGCCGCGTCCTGCTGATCGTAATTCCCGTCTCTTTGGCTCCAATGTAAACGGAATCACTCGATGTCTTTATCTAGGGTACAACGAGTGGCTTCAAGCAACCTTCCCACACCACACAACAATGCCGTCCATGCAGGCTACTTTTACTGTTGCTGATGGCCCAAACTACGAAATGCCAGTCGATTGTTGAGGCCAACGCATAGAAGGGTCTCAAACCTCATGAATTTGTACATTACAGCGCGAAATGGCCAGCTACAGGAACTCATTATTCTTCGACCATGGACTACCATCTCAAGTGCTACTTTGTGGCCAAGCTGAACAGAGGTATCTGCCGCGTACTCGTCGAACTGGCACGTGATCTCCATCCAGTGTCCACCCCAGGCAGGCCCAGTCGAGGTGCTTCGAAACCTTCGAAGAATCTCTTGAGGTTGGATTTGGCTTCTCAGAGAGTCAAAGAGAAAGACTTGCTACCTGTTGTTGTGAACGACAAAACTCGTCATTGTTGCATCCAAGTATCAGTTGCAAAATGACTTGATGCATCGAGGATTTCTTGGCGCAAACTACCGAATGACGCTCACGGAATCTTTTCTTCAAATGGTCGGACGGCACGACGAGTTGAAACAATTTGTTCAACAAGGGTCCACAGCGACAGATTGAGACACATGTTCATGGTGATCCGACGAAGAGTCTTTCAGCAATCTTTGTGTAAAAGGAAGATGCGATCTCGCCGTGACGAATCGAGCCGGTCTGGTTTGATGACAAGCGTGCGAGAGGATTTCTCCACAATGACCATGCTTGTCCACCTCACCTGAAGAGTGTGTATGGAAAGACTGGTTCGTGCGGCGACGCTTTGGTGCCAATCCCGACGATGAACATCATCGACTGCAGCATTGCGTTGCCTATATTGAACAATTGCGATCGATCACTTGCAGGATTGACACCATAACTCACGAGCAGTAACAAATTAGACCAGCACCCAAGTGAAGGGTTTCTATGGCCTTGGCACGAACGACTGCTGATCAACGGTTGAGATAAAACTCTTGCTATCTACCCCAAAGACAAAAATGACACATGATGGAGACGTATCATACACAACAGACAACACGCCACCTCATACAATCACTTCGTTGCGGAACTGAAACAATTCCACCATCCCTTCCATCAGCAGATTCACCAGCTGAAGGTTCCCATCGAACGCTTGAAACAACCCTCCAAGAAAGTCCACTTCGACATCGTAGTGTTCAATCTTCAGAGTTCCGCGATGAAAACGACATCGCTGGTCATCCCACCCACTTTCAAAATAAAAGCGATGCACCACTGGGTATCGGATCTCCAGAGCAATCGTGGCATCCAGCTCGTCCAGTTGAATATGGGGAAACATGCGAGCCAACGTGTATCTTGTCATGGAGACCGAAATGGTGCCCGCCACCACCCCGACCGGAGCATTTGGAATATTGAATAGCTGCATCGCCGACATATCCGTGTCCATTTGAAACCACGCGTGCCACTTTTTGAACGAGCTCCAGATCTCCAGAATACGATTGACCCCGCCCAGCACTGCGCCATTGACGCGCACATTTCGTGCCATGTGGTCCTCCAGAAACTGCTTCTGATCGACCAGCAGTGGGTCCACACAATGAACGTTGTGGTTCCCAAACAATTCTTGCACGCAAAAGCTTTGCAGATGGCGCGACTCGGTGGCAACCGGCAAGTGCACGCCCGTCTGAAACAAGCGACAGTATTTGGTGATGGCCCGACGGATCGCATTGTGAATGGTTTTGGTAGTGGTCTGGTATCGAATGCGCGACAAGCGTCTTCGCAAGATGATCAAAGTGAGCACTTCTTGGCGCAACTTGCCAACGCTTTGGGTGAGCGCTTCAAAGTGTTCACGCTGTTTCGCACGATAGTATTTGCCTTTTTCGCTTGCATTGAGCTCTTTGATCTCGCGGTCTTGACGAATACGACTTGAGGTCGTGGGAAGCTTGCTACTCGTGAGTCCCGTAGTTGTGATGAGCTCCTCCGTGGGGGTTAGACTGGTTTGACTGTGGGAATCGTCCGCAATCGTTTGCGTCATGATTTGACAATTGGCATCGTGGGTGCAAGTGACGCACGATGCCAACTGCGTACATTCGTCAGCGTTTGTTGTTGCTTGGGTTGTAATCGTAGCATGTGGCCGCAGTGAAGGAAGTGGTCTCGGAGCAGCCCGCTGTTTCTTGTGGTGTTGGGTCTCTTGGAGCACAGAGTAGAGTGTTTCGACGCTGACTGTGTCAAAGAAATTGAGTTTTGCGTGACATGGTGGTGTCGCAGTCGCAGCTGACGCCGTTGTTAATGTTGACGAAGCCAAGTGAGCGTTTGACCCCGACGAATCGAAGTCGTGAACCACTTGGGCGTTGACCATTGTTTGGACGCTTTAAGTGGTGCTAAAACGGAACCCGATAACCCGGAGGGGAGGAATGATTCAAGGAAGCAACAAAGCGCTCCACGCCGTAGCTTGCGCGATTGCGACCGTTTGATGGTTTCAAAAATCCCCATTTCTTTGCAGCGAGGACTTCAAGATCCAGAGAGCTGGGTGAGCAAATGGTAGCAGGCACCAGGCGATGCCATTTCCAAGGGGGTACAGATGCTTCGAAACGCCACTTTGAACAACGCCGGGACTACCTATTGGCGTCCGAGGTCGCCAAGAAACTGCCTGACGCGTAGGGAGATAATATTTGCAGCCCCATGGCCAACTAACTGGGGCATCGCCTAGGCCCGAAGCGTCTTTGAAAGCAAGCGAGCAACAACAACAACAGCAACAACAACAACAAAGGGCCGATGAATGCGACACAAGTACTCGCGTTTGACTCTCCGAATTCTTCCGGTTGTGGAAGAGTCTTCGCCATTCCACCCAGCAACACGTCATCTCCATGGGGTCATGGTGAGGCATGGTGGAACGCAGCTTTGAGGCCAGGCAAACTGTGCAAATTGGTTCTCTCTGGAGTTTGATGCACGCAAACTCCTGGCGATGATGTGCAGCACCTCGTTGTGTCCAGAACGGTACTGCGGGTCGAGCATGTGGACCACGCCGCACGCCGCACGCCGCACGCCGCACGCCGCACGACGTTTTGTCCGCACCGCACACCCAACGGCGCCATCATCAAAAGCCAGATTTGGCTCCAACCGCATCCACATTGGCATTGGCATCCATAGCACGACTTCGATGGTGTTCTTTGACGATAGCAAGCAGAAGTCAAGTTTTGAGCCACTCGACACACCCGAACACTGACCAAAACCATGCACCCCCAAGTGCTTTCTGTAGTGTGAATGGAAGCGACGGCATCTTGAGTTGTGATCTCAACTGAGATGTCGAAACAGTTAGTAGCGATCCATCGATTTTGAGAAGAGCGTCATTGGACCTTTCGTAACTGAGCATTTGAATTGCAACCCAATGGAACAATCTAGAAGCTGGAAGCTGGAAGCTCGGAGCTTGGGAGCTTGGGAGCTTGAAGGCTGGATTGGATAAAGATAACAGCCAACGACAAGAAAAGCTTCCGGAACGACTGACAGACAGACGATTCGATCGCCATCGCAACGCTCGGTGAAACTCCTGCCGCCGATCACATGCGTCTGATTGGCTCCAGGACATCGCAAGATCTTCCCCCAAACACCCTGACCACATTGAGTAACGGAAATCGGTGGAGATTGGAGGAAGTTACTCCTGGCATATCGCAGGCGAAAGCCGAGGGCGTCCGACCAGGGAAACCAAGTCCGATGAGCTCACCAGTGAGAAGAAGCGCAAGCAGCCATTCTCCAACAAGTTCCCTGCTTGCAACACGCTCCGTCCGCGCGCTCCACTCTGCTAGTTTCCAGAAACAACCATGGCGCTGACAAACGACTTCCAACCAGCACATGGGAAGCCAGAGAAACAGGTGACCACGGCCGACAAACTGGCGGACGCGCTCTATGGACCGATCTATCGTGCTTCGCTTCGGGGCGCGGAAGAACCTGCAGTTGCGCGAAAACTCGTGGATTTGATGCATGCGCGCGAAGCTCGTTCGAAATTTCAAGAAGCCGATGATCCTTTTCAAGAAAGAAGAGCGGCCGAATCAATCCACAAGCATGGCGGTCACCACAACATCATCAAGTACCATTGTGTGGAAGTTGCCAACCAGGGCAAAACCATGGTGTTCACCATGGAATACTGCCCTCATGGTGATTTGTGGATGTTTCTGACCCACCATATGCAGCGCGCGGAGAATGAACAAACTCGAGAACTACCACGTAAATCCGTTGTCCCAGAGCGTCAAGCGCTTCGATTATTCAGCCAAATTGTCAGTGGGGTGCGCTTTCTGCATGAAATCGATATTGCTCATCGCGACTTGTCGCTCGAGAATGTATTGTTGGGTGAAGGACAAGTGTGCAAAGTAATCGACTTTGGGTTGAGTACTCGTGCGTCCAAAATGTGTCGGGGTCGTGTTGGGAAACACTACTACATGGCTCCAGAAGTGGTCAACAGTAACAACAGTCTATATGATCCTCGTCAAGCTGACGTCTGGTCGCTCGGCATTATGCTGTTCATGCTCTTGACCGGATCGCCTTTGTGTGAGTTAGCTTCAGCCTGCAACTCAACGCTGCATTTTGTTGCCCAACCGGACGGACTGAGTCGGCTTTTGAACCTCTGGAGCATTCAACTCTCCTACGCATGCGTTGACCTGTTGCAGCGCATGCTGCAGGTAGATCCGGTCCGAAGAGCAACTCTTTTGGAAGTTCAGCACCATTTAGCGCTTGCTTGGGCAAAGAGTTGAAAGACAAGCGGATTTGATGTTCAAACACTACAAACACTATCAAGGAGGGAGAACGTCATTGGACCGATTTAGGCCTCCCGAGTTCAAGTCGGATCGCAGTGCGAATCAGAAAGGATCGTTCTTTCTATAAACGGAACAAGTTATAACTGTCGATGGGACTTTTTCAACGAAGCTGTCTATATATAGGTAAATACAGGGAAGATTCTATGAAAACCATCGTGTGATCCCTTGGAACTCACTTGAAAGCGACCATTGGAGCTTGTGGGATGAGAAGGGTGAGTGATAAATAGGGCTGCACTGAGCACTACGTCATGCTGCCTGTGGTTCTTGCTGCGAAGTCAATGATCTTCACTCTCTCGCATTTTCACTGCCGCAACAACAGGCAATTGTTTTGGAGAGCGAGAGGACATTCGTCCAATCCAGGCTTGTATCCGTATGCAGCAGCACGTTAGGCAGATAATGTTGATGGGACGAACAGCTGCTGTTGTGTTTGGTTGCCTTGAGCTTTGTGTTCATTCACCAACTGTTTATGTGAAGTGTGTCGAGTTCCAAGTCGGAATTCACCCAATTCATTGGATCCTAGTGAATCAACAGCAAGTGGAAGTGCAAAAGAGGATACAACAGGTGCAGGAATCCGAGAATCCAGTGTTGAACACAATTGAAGTTGATCAACAGTCGCGATCCATATCAATATACAAGGGGCGTCCTGGATCAAGATGGTACACGGTGCCAAAACCGGAATCAAGCCCCACCAATGGAGACTCATAGTAGAAGAGACTAATTCGTCACTCGTGATGATGAATCAAGGTCGTGCATCTTCAATAGACCCGGATTCCAGAAAATCATTGTGCAATGGAAGCGAAAGCCAGGGTTGATATCAGTATGAACTGACAATGACCGAAATGGTATGCAATATCCACGATGGAATCCACCTTCACCAACAGGAATCCGCATTGAACACGATTCTATTGGTCTCAAGATTACGTATTAAGGCTTAGTACATTCAATGTACCTTCAATGGAAACGGATTCCGGAAATCCATGATGAAACCATGTGTGTGAGATGAAGTGATCAGAATCCGCGGGCCTGACCACTGGAATTCCGGATTCCAGCATCAAGCAAGCGTGGATCCGACCGTTTCGCACCGGATTCCAGTTCAGAATCCATGCCTTCACAAGATTCAAGCTCAGCATCCGCGACTCTACAAGATCCTTCACCCAGGAGCCAAGAAGTACAACGTTTCAAGTTCAAGTAGAGTCAACCGTGGATACCTGCTCCAAAAGAGTGGAATCAGCCAAGTTAAACTCTGGAAGCTGGCTAGAGTGGGTTTGATTACGTCAGCTAGAGTGGGTTTGATTACGTCAGCAAGGATCAGTAACCGTAGGATACCGGTAGAAATCTGGTGCCAAGTTCAAGATAGGAAGATAGCAGTGTATAGGACAGCAGATAACTACCCACTTCAGAATTCACCAAGTTTTGAGAGGTCTTTTCAATCTAAACACGGAGACAGCCGCGGAATCTGCGGAAGGTAGAGTGGTCAAGTCTTTCTGTTGTCAGCGAATCCAAGTATTCCAAGTCTGTAGACTCCATTTAATTGGAGCACACCGGGCCCAGTGCGAATCCACAGGTATACAACAACAGCAGAATATTCTCAAGTCTTAGGGGCAAGAAGCCGGGGAACCAAGAGAGAGGAAGCTCAAGAAGCCAAAGGGTGGCATCTGGAGGAAGAAGAGCCCGCAAGGGTGAATTCCGTCAACACAGCAAATGGTGTTGGCGAAGGAATCCGTGAATATCCTAGGATTCTACCAACAGAGAGAAGAAGAAGGAGAGAGAGTGCAGAAACCCGTGTCCACATCCGAGAATGACACTGTCCCAGTAGCAAGACTCAAGTATTCAAGCATTCGCTCAAGGATTCTGGTTAGAATCCAAAGGCCTTTCAAGAGCGGGGACACAACGCTGAGCCCAGAAGCTGGATTGTACCCACCTCATGGTTTTCTGGTGAGATTCGGAGACGTAGAACCCGGAAGCGGCTTGCACTTCTGGGTGTTTCAGCATCACACGTCACTCTCTACGTGTGCTCCTTTGTTGATTTGCATCACACCCGGACTTGGGATCCGTGATGGCACCGAGACTCCTTGATCACATCTTCATGGGTAATGGGTACTGGCTCCTTCAGCCTCCGCTGCCTCATATTCTGAGTAAAATGATTTGGATGTTATCCGACTCAGAATCATTTTCCGTAGTGGATTCTCGCTGAATTCGTCTTGCGTTTGGACTTGGACTTTGCCTTCCGAGTGCGTATCACAGCTGCGGCCTTGGCGGCCGTTCGATTGTGGAATCCTTGTATCTCTTAAAGAAACCGTTGGAATCCTTAGGCTTCTCACCAACACGCGTCTTGTTTCCATCACCTGCTCCGGGACCCACATTCGCATTGTAACCAGCCAGGCTTCTAGCATAGGATTCCTGTTTATCCATGTGTCGTGTAGTAGATCTCAAAATGTGACAATTAAAACCAACTTTTAACAAGAAATAATTCAAAGCTTGTTCGTTCTTGTATCCAGAGAGAGTTTCGTTTGGTCACACAACTGGAGGCAATTCCTCCCGTGATTTGACGTCACTCCTCGGTTCTTTGAATGGCAGTTGCACTGAGACTCAGCACTAAACAAATCACTTTGTGGTTCAAATGGGATCACAAAATGAAATATTGGGGTTGGCAATTACACTGCAATTGCCCCCTTGACTTGTATTCACTTCACAAACTCCTTCACAACCGAAGCTTGAAGCAATACACAATAATAATCCAATTACGCTGTTCTTCCAAGGCATCATCTCATGTTGTCATGGTTCATGCCCGACGTCGTGTGGTTGACACTTGATAAACCCTCACAACTTGATATGTCTTCTCCGTTGGTGCAATGATCGATTCCTCAACTTGAACTCCCAGATTGTTTGCGTCATTCCACTTGAAACTTGACACACTCTCTTTCGCATGTAGTCCAACCTTGGACCATAACACTGTAGGTACCATCCTGAACTAAGTACTGGTACTTCAAGTCTGTCCATTCGCATTTGATCACATTTGGTACCTTGTACCACAAAGTCGATGATCGTTCACATGTCCTCAGGAACACTTGGTACCTTGTACCCCAAAGTCGATGATTGTTCACATGGCTTCAGGAACACTTGGTACCTTATACCCCATTTAATCCCGAAGTGTTGAGGGTCATTTCAAGACCAGATTCAAATGTTTGGAGGCCGGAGTTTGCCAAAAGCCCAAGCAAGATGACCATGGCGCGATGTCGCGCCATGGTCATCTTGCTTGGGCTTTTTCTTCACTCTGCTCAGTGTAAGTCCACTTAAAAGCATATTCATTTCTTGTTGTTGCGTGCTTGAGCTTGTGTGGATTCTTTGTTGACACATGTCTGACACTGGCAATTTCCAAAAAATGTATAGTCACGGCCGTAATCGATGGTGATCTCTTCATCCACAGCAATGGTTGATATTGCGTAAATCCCCACACGCTTGATTCCTCTCACTGTCCATAATTGGGCTTGGGCGTTTGGCGTGCAAGAGTGATTCACCATTCTCGCATGAGTCCCCATTTCGGCGCTGTCAATGAAAGTCGATGCATCGATTCGCATGGTATAGTTCACATTCTGTCGAGTTCGGCGTGCTTCATATTCTTCCTTGCCAATGACTTCGCCGGTGTATTCAATGATGAAGTCGTTTTTGTTGATGTTTTCATTTGCTGCAAGACCGGCCCCCAATGACTCGAAGCAAGTTGCCATTGAGTTTTGTAAGTCTTCAACTTCAGTGCTTGAGTTCGTAGCTTTTGCAACACTGCATTCGTTGTCACTTCTCGAGTTTGTGATTGCTCTGTAATGCAGTCTTGAATAGCATTAGTGTCCGTGTCTTCATCTTTTGACGCTTGTTGATCCTTCTGCTGATTCCGCTCCTGCTTCAACCATCGATACAAGGTCCCTTCTGCCAACTGAAATCGCTTGGCGAAGTCAATGTTGAGTTCTCTTTTAGGCTTCGCTCTCCATTCTCGTAGCACATGTTGCTTGAATTCCGTTGAGTAGTTTGGACCACGTGTTCTTGACTTCATTTCCGATCGCTTTCTGTGGATTTTCTCCTTGGCTTGATGCTTGTCTCAACCGTTCAGTTGGAATAGGTGTAGTATACCCATACCCAATTCATTTGGTTTGAGCATCCTCACATTTTCGAAGTTCTTGGGTTGTTTGTATACCATACCCAACTTTCGGATAATTGAACCCCGATTATTACTCCTTTTAGGAAAGTATCCACTTCATCACACATGTGTCTGAGCTCACACTGATAATTCTGGATCCATTTCATGCGACGTGCTGGGAAGGTTTTCGCCAGATTCTGATCACGCACCTTGGCCAGAATATGCTTTACATGAAGGATGGCTTAATAGAGATCCAAATCAGATTACCAAATTACCTCGTCAATGCACCTGTAAACATTCAGGATACAAGTCTCATTTATGGTTTTTCTCAATGATTTTTAGATGATGTGAGAAGCACAAAACAAATCCAAGAACAGAGACTCACTTCTAGTTTCACGATTAAACCAACGCATCTTCCTTGCATTTACGCTGCACAAGCCGATCGAAACGTCTGCGCCACCATCTCATCTCGAACAGGTCAACAGCCATAGCGCAATGGAGCGAATACCAGAAAGGCAACCTGCAATGGCAGAAGAGGAAAAACACGAGGAAGAATCGAGTCAAGACGAAGGTGACGTCCAAGTTGCCTCACCGGTAACGATTTGACAAGAGTTAGACAGTATTTACCAACGTCGCTAGTTACTGCCGCAAGAAGAACTGATTCGACTCCAGGAAAACAGCAAGACCAAGAATGACAGAAACGGGAGGAGCGCGAGCAACGTGAACCAGACTGAGACGAGGAAGATTCTACGACACAACAACACGAACACGACGACGACAACACCAAAAAGTCAACTTGAGAGGAATGACAAGTTCAATCCCATGCAAAAGAAGTGCTTAACTGACTATGGCTTCACTTGGTGGGTGATTGGGGATGCTCAAGTCGGCGCTGAGGAAGATCTTGAGTGGAAGAGCGCGCGAATTTGTGCTTATTTTAGGGATGAAATCTCCCGTTCGAAATATGAGCAATTCAAGGATCGACTCAACCGCGAGTTCAAAAGCCAAATGACGCGAAGAGACCTGACGGCACGCATCGCAAGACACCTATGTGGAGTTTATCCATCGTATGAAGGAACGGACCTACTGTTTATCTGGAGGCACGTGCACCAACATGGATCTGGTCAAAGAAACGTTCACCAACAGCGCATGCCCCATACTAACAGACGTTCACGTGCTGGGGTTCAATAGAAACTGAAACTGACGCTGATGAGTGTTTGGTGATGCAGGTGAGCGGTACCAAAGAACGACCCATGTCAACAAGCAAGAAGTGAAGAGACTACTCGGAGATAAAAAATACAAGATATGGTGGTCAAAAGAACAAAAGAACGTAGATCAACGTATGAAGCATGATCTTTGGGATAGATCTGTCGAGCAAAGACTCCACGCGGCTCCAAAAGAACTGCAGAAGAGATGGATGAGATCGGATTTCTGGTCGTTGTGACCAAAGTCAAGAGAGGGGAATCAATATGAACTCGTTGCGTCCTTCCGTGATCATATCACCGTGACAACGAGCAGGAAAAAGTCCCAAGTCACACAAGAAGCAATCGACTGGATCGACTGGATGGGCAGAAATGTCGGTCCACAAAGACTAAACAAGACCCGAATCGATAATGAAAAAAAGAGTACTAGTCCGCGTTCCAGAACAAGGAGTTGGTCGATGTGCTCAAAGGGATACACAACGAGTTGACCCAACTATACTCGTCTTTCCAAAATGGAAAACGGAGAAGCAACATCTTGTGATCTTTGAGGTGGCTCAAACCATGGTGATTGAGACAAAGTTGCACATGTCATGATGGCCTTTTCCCGCTGTGTATGTGAAAAAGAGGATGCCCTCCAAGGGGAGAAAAGACGACAGGACACCAGACGAGGCGCCGACTTGGAAAAAACCGACAGTGGCTGAACGGCGCAAGTTTGGAGAGTGTGCATCGTTAGAATGCCAGACAAAAAAGCCGGAGCCAAAAGGTCGTCGTCGGCACTGATCCTAACAGAAAAGGATACTTGCTACTTGACCCATCAAACAAGGAAACTCTAAACCAGCAAGGATATTTGTAACAGGAGTCGAAGGAGCGGCTCCTGTTACTGCGGCTTACACTGAGAGGTGAGGAAGCGTCGGCACGCTCACAGAGAAAGAGAGTCGAAGGACACTTCTACAAGGTGAAGAGCACCTTGGAAGTCCTGAGGCTTCTTGGTCCAACAAGGTGAGGAGCACCTTGTTGCTTTGCGCACGAGCTGGATGAAGGGAAAGTCGTGTTGAATAGAGCTGTTGCCAAAAGGCGTAACAGCTTTAGTGTGAGCTACACTAATGTATACTACACATGCATGAAGTTCGAAATGAAACGAACACATGTAATGGAAGCTGGATGTGTTCCGAATGTAGCACCAAGATGGAGGAACATCAAGGTGGTGTGGACCCCATTACATCCTCCCCACTTGAGGTGAGATTCACATCTCAAGCGAATCTGAACTGATCGTTCAACATTCAGTTGGAATCCGCAAGATCTCGGTCTTGCGCAACGCGTGACACTTGTGGCCGTTGCGAACTCGCGCGTGCAAATTCACGCAGCGTCGCATGGGAACCTTTCCCACGGAAGAACTTGCGTTGATTGTCAACATCAACGATCTCATCGACCACTTTGCAACAATGGTCGTCACGCGCAGCACGAGCAGCAACGCGAAGAAGACGCCAACGCCATCGCCAACGGCGAAGACGAAGAAGACTTCAAGCGAAGCGGCTGGCTCCAAAGCAGCAGCCGAAACAACAACAAGCGTTGCGACAACATCCGCTGTTGTCGAATCGACTCAGCCTGACGCATCGGCAAAGGCTGCAAGATCACCTTCGGCCGAGAGCACTCAGGTCGATTACTCCTACTCTCCTGGCGAAGTCAACTTCGCCGAGGAAGAGGAGGGAGAAGAGAAGCCACCATCCAAAATGGACTGCTGGTTCCGCGCCACCGCGAATTCTCTCAATGAGCGAATGGCGGGCCGGACGCGTCGTCCATGATGCACTGACGGCGAACGAGTCAAGCGCGAGCGAGACCCGAAAACCATACGACATCACGATTAATATCACTCAAACGCCTGCTGTCGGACCAACGACAACAAGCGATGGCACTGGTGCCACTGGAGCTTCTCCAACGCAAGTGGGACATCACTCCACTGCGCAACAATCGGCTGGATGTAAATCCCAGTCGCAAAAATCGAGCTCAACGGGTGGTGTTCCACGCCCATTGCCTCCATCGAGTGCCAGTCGGAGTGGCTCGATGCAACAGAGTGAGCCAGCGCAGGCACCGCAATCCCGGTTGCGCGGATTCAGTTGGCAACAGCCAAGTGTGCCGAAAGTACTGGATGCCAAACATGCATTGCATCCAGCGATTGCAGGAAGACCAAGTCGCCCAACGTAGAAAGTTGGGTGAAGCTGCATTCGCCTAGGAATGTCCAGCGTGTACGCGGACCCATGGCGCTCAACGACCTTGAAAGGGCCGATAAACCTAGGTAGAAGCTTGTTAGCCCCCAGGTTAGAGATAGCTTCACTTGACAGGTTCTTTGTTGACAATAAAACCATGTCGCCAACT
>JAMFLO010000532.1:0-20429 GCA_027475765.1 Paralagenidium karlingii
GACGTTCTGGCTCTGCCGAAATACGTCAAACTCTCCAAAGAAGCGCGCGACGTAGCCATGGACAAACTCTTTGGTGTGTGCAAGGAGTACGACACTGCGCAGCTGAAGAACCAGGTGGACATGATCTGACTCTGTAAACCATGAGAACAGGGCAGGTCTCCAAACAACTCCACACTTCATGCACCACTGAATCACTAACTGCGTTGCAGGCGGCAAAGTGCACGTGAGGAGTTTGCCACCCAGGCAATGCAAACCTCCTCTTCAATGGAGGCAGTCGTCTTGGAGCATCTGTGGTGATTGGCCAAAATGCAAGCCTGGAGGTTTCTGTAACGGCTGGAGTTTGGTGAAGACCAGGCCGCAAGTGCGTCGATCGGCGAGCGACCAACCAAGTCAGAAGGATGCCGTTGGAGCGGGTTTGCTGGTTCACTGAGTTGGATGCTGTGATGTTCATGTCGTAGATGACCTCTTTGGAGAATTCTTCTTCTGTGTCGTCTTCCCCATCCTGTTTGTCGTTGGAGACGACTGCATCGACTGCTGTCGGTGTCGCTTCGGACGAGTTGAAGAACCTCAAAGGAATCCTCAAGAAAGAGCCACAGGAGATCTCAGGCAACGAATTGCCGCGAGAACCAGCAAATACTCCAGCAGAGCACCACGAGGTGACGATTTCTCCGCACTCGAAGTCTTTCAAATCGGTGTTTTTCCAAACCAAAGCATCCTCCAGTCCACTCACGAGTTCGTCGACTTGTCCACGGGCCAACACGCTGGAAGTGCCGATGAAGACGGTGCGAGAAAGACCTGAGGAATGGTTCCAACGCATTTTGCGCATCCGACGATTCTCACGTGAGTTTGCGTTCGGAGCGCCATCAAAAACAGCTGATTGACTGGATTACACTGGTATGCAATGTTTAGCTCAAGAACTATGTGATCATTTTTGCTATGGAGATTCCCTCAAGCATCGTAGAGTGCGCCTTGCACACGTGGTGCAGGTGCTCCATGAACTGGAACCCAAGGACTCTTGTGTGGACCCACTCAGTGATCCGATGCGGGTAACACATCTCTCCCCGCCAAAGAAAACCGTTGACTGCTCATGACAACGAGACCACTAGGTTTCTGACGTTCGTGTTGCTCGTGGTGCCATAGAACTTTTTGTCTGAATTCTCTCGTCCGAATGAAAATGGAATCGTCTTGGTCGACATGCGGGAAGCGCTTCGCTCGTTAAACCTCGGGCATAGCAAGTCGAAGCCGATCCAATCGGATCGCGACTCGTGGAATGAAGCTAGTGATGAAGAAGATAGTGGAGCAGTGCGCCCTCTGGGACTCACACGAGTGAATTCACCGACAGCCAAACTCAAAAAGAGACAACCTCCGCCGGCACTTGCAAAGACTCGTCTGGAACCGACGGACCCCCAAACCAAAAAGCTGGTGGAGATGGTGACCAGTCTTCAAGAAGAGAATCTCCGCTTGAGTCGACAACTGCAAGCTCGTCAGAACGATGCTGCTGCTATTGGAGAGCAAGACGAAACACCGAGTTCCTCGTTGTTTCTGGCGCAAGATGTGTTGCAGACCCCGAAAGCAGATACCAACGGCTCTTCCAAGAAAACTGACTTGTTGAGCATCGAGACTGGCGTCGTCGTCAATCACCACGAAAAAGAACTGTACTGGATCGCCAACCATTTGCAACTGTGCGTATGAGTCATCCATCGGCTTGGTGCCCATCCTACTACTCTCTTCGTTTGTTCTGACGTCAATTTGTGGTGTGATGTGGTGGATGCTGCGTGGTGTTGTGGTTAGCGATGGTATCAAGAAGCTCCAGGTATGTGACATTCTGCTCTGGTGTCTTCTCATTACAATCGCTTGACCACCGCTGTTCTTGTGGTGGGTTATAGAAACTCCTTCAAGACGCCGACACGGAGACCACTGGTTTTCTCAACCTTAAAGAGATCACATGGACACTGAAAGAACTTGAGGTCGATATCAGCGAGGCACAACTGATGGAACTCTGCATCGGCCTGCCGTTTGATGCCCAAGCGCGGCTCGATTATACCCAGTTCGCCAAAGTGGTATGCTGCTTTGCTTTCCTGTATATGGCGCATCCTGAGGGACCAACTGCTGTCCGCATGTTTT
Source organism: Paralagenidium karlingii (assembly GCA_027475765.1). Taxonomy (NCBI): domain Eukaryota; phylum Oomycota; class Peronosporomycetes; genus Paralagenidium; species Paralagenidium karlingii. Next base: position 2,125 of record JAMFLO010000532.1, read on the forward strand.
GGTTTTAGCTGGTGGATATGCTGTTGTATGGGAATCCACGCGAAGAACTACTTCGTGCTGCTTCCAAGTCGAAATTGGTGTTTCTTGAGCTCATCCGTAACGCGTTTCAGGCATGGGAAGCGACTCGCGCAGCGCAACAAGAACCTCCGCCTTCTCTGCGTCAGATGCTGGTCAAACTGTTTCAAAAGTACGATCTCGAAACCAACGGACTGGTCTCCATTTCCGAGGCTGCCCGAGTGTTGAAACGAGATCTCAACCAGACCATCGAAAGTGGCGACGGGGACAAACGAGTCGGGATTTTTCCACTGGACCAGCAAGAAACACTTCGGTTTGTTGAATTGTACGCGACCCACGGGTTCCTCAGTTATGAAGAGTTGTTGACCGACATTTTCGATCACGAAGACCTTGGCATGGGCAAGCGACCAAACAATTGCTCGATTTCGACGTGCTGGGAGTTGCTTCCTTCCACTTGGCTGGACCATTCTTTCTGGCATCACATCAAGCACAAGCTGTGTGCTGGCAATGCGGAAATGACGTCGATGATCTGTGAAAAGTTGGTCAAGATCGCACGCAAAATGGATGTGCACCGCACGTTTTGCATCACCCGAAAGGACTTTTGGCGCATTTTTGAAAAGCATCTGGACCAAGAAGACCTTGAAAGAATCTTTGAGGTGTTTCAGATGGACAGGGAAGTGGACCAAGACGACGGAGAAGTCGGCGACGAGCGGGAACCGTTTGGTTCTTCCAGCAACTCGTCGCAGCGACGATGGATGCGCTATGATGTGTTTCTCAAGTTTGTGTTTGGTATGCCTCCTCTTCGTGACAGCCTGCTGCTCAAACAGATTCAACATCGTGTGCTGTGCGGTGAGAGGCTCTTGCGGTCCGTTATTGCGGAGCGTGTTCGAGAAGGTGACTGGCTGAGTTACTATGAAGTCCAAGAGCTCTTGCACTCAGCTTTTCCAAACTCCATAGAGATCTTCTACTTGATTGGAGTGCTGGACGCAACGAACGATGGTCGCATTCATGTCGAAAAACTATGGCGATTCGTAAATTCCTGCTGGCGGCATCACCCACATCGAGACGAGACAGACCAACGACCAGGATTCGATGAAGAAGCGCTTGTTGACGATGAAACGGTGGTGCACACAGACCAGGAAGACGATGACGATGGCATCGAAGACTTGGCCGTTCGGAAGCGTCCTGAGGAATTGTACCAACTATTCCACCGCTACAGCCGCTCCTACGACCTCGAAAAGGCGCTGCAGCAACACGAGCTTCATGGAAGTGGACTCATTTTCAGACAAGACATCGTACTGGAGCTGCAGCGGCTGTTTTACGAGATGACGGGCAGTCGATTGAGAACGTCTTCGTGCAAAGCGTTTCTCGATTTTTTGACGATCCAAAGCCAGCAACTCTTTATCACCGACTTTTTTGATACGCTGTTTGACTGGGAGAGTGTCTGGGAAGAACTGAACCTGACTGAAAGCTTCTCAGGTGCGTCTGCTGTTGTCGTTCTTGTTTGGCTAGTAGTGCTGCCCCTCGACTCATTCGGCTCTGGCTGTATGGATCTCGGTAGAAGTCAAACAGGCGTTCGAGTTGTTGGACTGGGAGCAAAGCGGTCAGGTCTCACGCGAGGACTTCCAAAAGGCTTGGTGCCATGCGTCCAGCCAGCAGATTCCACTTGCGCCCTGGGAACTCAACGTTCTCGCTCGTTTTTTTCCCGCAAAGGTTGAGCCCACACTTCACAGCGGCTTGCTTTTTACGTCGCATGGGGTCGTGCTGGATGAAGCCGCTAATGAGGGGTTCGCTCGTCCCACCGGGCGGCGAATGGATTCACAAGAGAAATGGATTGATTACTCTCGTTTTCTAGTTTTTGTATTGGATTTTCATCTCCACGCGGCAAAAGAAGCGTTGCTCGAGTCGGTGCTTCAGCAAATCCATGTGCATTTGCATTCGCTTGGAAACGAACGGCGACGAACCAGTCCACGATCGCCACGAAGTCCCGCAAGCCTCGGCAAAGAAGCGGTGAGCACTTTCAAACTCCAGCAAGCCTTCGATTTATTCGACCGCGACGGCAAAGGATACATCAACATTGACGACTTGGATCTGTTTGTACGCACCGAACTCAAGATCAAACCGTCAAGGAAAGAGGTAATGCTTTCGAGGATCTTGCCCGGCTTTGCACTGGGGAAGTCTTGACTGCTCATCGAGTGGTGTGGGTTCTTTGTTGATGCTTCTGTAGCTGGAGCATGTAATGACCTTCTTCCTACGAGACGGTCCAAGTCATACGCAGAGGAGAGAGATGAACATCGCCAACCGTCTGGCGGCCAAGAAAACCATAATTGACTACGCTCGTTTCAGTGAAGTGATCACTCGCCGACTGGAGAACGAGCTTGACGCGTATGCACGAGCCAAACGACACAAACGCCTTCCCAAAAGTACCCAACTGAGCCTGGAGAAAGAGCTGCGTAACGAACAATCGAATGACATGAGAACGAACGAACCAAGTCGTTTGCACACCCGACGAAGCAGTGACGGCGGGGACGGAAGTATTGAGAGTTTGTACGCACTGGAAAAATACTTGTGGGATCTCTCCGTTCGCGTGTCTAATGCTGAAGGCGCGATTCTTCCGACCGTGGCATATCGATATCTTTGTGACTTGCCAGCACCGTTTGCCGACACTCTGACCACATCAACTACTCGGGCCACGTTGATGACCACGCCGTCGACCCTACGACGCCCCAACTCAGCCTCCGCATCACTCAAGGTCACCAACACCAGGAACGATCGATTTCGAGACACTGACGATACGACTTTGCTGGCAAACGGCACGACAGTTGCAGCAATGCTGGATCCTTTGACTCCCACAAGACTGAAGAATTTCTTGCGCAAACGACATGGCATCATGTGTTCGACGCACCTCATCAGTCAGTTCTTTGTTCGCATCGGAGCAATCAGCAAAAACTTTCTCGAGTTGCTTGCGTTTGCCAAGTGGGCTGCGCCATTGACGCCTCCCCTGTGAGAGCCAACACCTGAACGGTTTTTTTCTCTCAAGACGAGTTGACCTGGCTGACTTGGTTGCGTGTGATGACTTTGGAACCGATAGGCAACACAAAGTGCGCGATCTGATGAAGATCATCCTGACCAAAAGCAGAAGCGGCGGCGGCAAAGTGGATCTGGATCGCTTTTTGCTACAGCTGCGACGAGTGCTGGGCTCTTCCATGCGTGGTTCCAAGATGATCACACCATGCCGATTGACGGCGGCCATGAAACAGCTGCACGTTGTTCTCGCCAAAGAAGTGAGTTCCCGGTGCTTTGTGAGTCATCCTTCTTTCTGATCCGAGTCTTGGTTGGTGTCTTTGTGCGCAGGAAATGGAGAGCTTGCTGCGTCATTTCGGGCTGGAGGATCAGGCAGAAATCGATTATGAACGCTTTCTTCGACTGCTCTATGAGACTTCGCTAAGTCTTCAACAATAGCAGTACGCGTGCTTGCCAAAGGGATGGCTTTGACTGTCGTCCATCTCCACCATTACCACCATCGGTACTTCCAAGCAATGTATTTGGAGCCCTTTGGTGCAGATTTGTATGATGGCTCAGCTGGAGCAATCGTTGCGGTTTGCAGTTCTTTCTCCATCGCGGGTTCATGCCAAATGCGTGGATGGGGATGTACCTAGAGCACCCGCAACTCCTTGGTTGGTTCCGATACCATCTTCAAAACTCTTTCTTGAAGAGATGCTGAAGACGATTGATTGAACGACAATCCAACGAGATCACTTTAGCAGCGTGGTGCGACTCTCCAGTCTGAGCAACGGGTGCGACTGGTTCTCCTCACGGCCATTCTTATCTCACTGATCCTCCACCCCTGGATCAAAAGAAAAAGAAAACAGTAGCGTTCTCACCAGCCTAGTGGATTCATGTTGGTTTTCTTCAACACGTTGCGTAGAGTGAACTTCTCCTTAAGCGGTCAAAACCTCATTCTGCACATTCGGCCAGCAGACCCGCAACGTGAAGGTGAACGAACGAACGTTGGAAGCGATGCAGGCGCACGCGACTCAGAAACCAAACCAGACTGTTGTTCAACCTTTCTCCACAACAGCCACGTCGACCCCAGCACCAACCGCAACACACTTTCAGAATGAACTCTCGCAACGAGGTATCTGGTTGTTCGCGTGCAGTAGCGTGCTGGGTGGCTTTTTTTCATCACTGGCAGTATGGACTGCATGGTCGGTTGTACGCCAACTCACCGTTAAAGACGACGCTTCTCGAAGAACCAGACGTCGGACGATGCCGTCGAGGTGGGTGTCGAGCATCGAAGGTGAGATGGGGCACGAGGAACGCATTGATCATGTTGTTCTTGTCTGGAGTTCACTGAACTGGGTGGCTCTTCAAGATCCACTTCACTCACTACCACACACACCGTCCCTGAGTCCTTTACAACTGACGGGAGACGTGGCGTCACGTGCCCAGCCTGTGACATATACAGTGTGATCAAATGGTTGATTCTATTCGCAGCATCTGGTGGTCATTCCACCGCATCTCCAATGCAGTATCAAATCTATCCAAATCCGACTGCTGGTTTGTTCAACGCGCTTTTGGTGGGGGATCCGGCGCTCCACTTGATTCGGCAAAGCTAGGACGACCATGGGTTCGAGAGTGAGTGAGCACACAGGTCGAGGACGAACTGACATTCTTGATGGCCTGGGCGCTGATCTTTCGCAGCTGGACAATGGGCATCACTGCAACTATTTGTCCATGCGAATGGGAAGGAGATTGACTCGACGTCGGACTGATGGTTCTATTTGATCCTGCTTTATGAGCTGGATGCTTGGACTTGTTGAATCTGATCACATGGGCCGTCATCAAGTGGTGGTGTTAGTCCTCCGAAAGCGTCTGATGATGACGAGCATACGCGAAGTAGTACACAGTCATCAAAGTATCCACCCCCACTACCACCGCAACGTCCACCCCCCCCATTCTCCGCAAAGCCATAGCCACAGGCAGACACGAGCGCAACTACCCACACGAACATCGAGTACACGGCACCACCTTTGCCAAACGAATTGCGGAACGAGCTGGTGTTGAGGTGTTTGCAAAAGCCTTTGAACTTGGAGTAACTCAGACAAAAGCCCACGTACGAACCAAAGCCACTCAGCATGGACATGTTGAATAAACAGTCCGAACTTTGGAACCACCACCTGGATTACACACATCAGCAAACTCACGGCGCATCCCACTACCAGCGATGCATGCTTCGTTTTGCTAAACTAAGTCTGCAGCGACAAGAAGGAAGGCAATAGCTTTGATGAGGCCATGGCGGACATCAGTTTGGCGGTGTACCACATGAAACTAAGGGTCGTGGCAAAGATTGGGAGAATGGATAGCACCACGAAAGTGTTTGGATCCGTTGTGTGGAACACCGCCATGAACCCTGAGTGAATGGAACCAGATCCGTCGGAAGCACAATGACGTCGGAAGCTGTTGACACCGCCATGAAGAATGTGAAGACAGCAAGCAAACAAATCGTCACGAGACTCTTTATCTGCGCAGCCGGAATCACATTCTTGGGTTCACTCATCTGGCAACCAGTGAGTATGAGGGCTTTAATGCCAGCAAAGAAGCTGGCGGCAAGTGAGAGCACTCGCCATGAGTTTGCATTGAAGTCGTGGGTATTGTGATTTGTTTCGAATGCCGAGAAATCCATCTGCGAGAGCGAACCAAAGCAAAAGGCCACCACAATTGTCACGGAGAAGAACCCGAGCAAACTATGAAGCCGCCAGAGTGTCGACCCACCGTTGATTTCAAGCATTTCTCGCTTGGGATGCGAAGCCACTCACTCGTAGATACTCCAAACGCTCGCATTTCTTTGCATGTGCAAGTGGAGATCATTTGTGGGGTCATCGCTGACGAGCAGATAATCCAACTATCTCTAGAGATGCTATCTCCCAAAGCTGGAGCTCTTTGACGCAGTTCAACACCAAGAGTTGCGATGTACGACTGCGTCCAGCCAAGTCAGTGTGGGTGGGCCTCGGTGACCATCTCACCACGGTTTGCTGCAAGACCTGGATACAGAATCGCAAGCCCTTGGACAAGTCATTGCCCCGTCATGCAGGAGCGATTAGTATCTGATCAACTGATGTCAACGGGTGTCAAAGACTGCGGGAGAATCCTTCGAAAAAGAATGCTGAATGTACTGGTTATGAGCACAAGACGAGTGCCAGCGCATTGCTGCATTTGTCCGCTGACCGTCAAGATCGACAGAATCGGTTTTCTTACCACCAGCAAAGGTCAGCCTACCAAGTGTGTGGAGAAACATCAGTGTTGGCACCGCAGAACGCGAGAATGGGAATTTCTTCGATGGGTTGGGTTGGTTGATTGGATGGATGGGTGTGTAACTCTTTGATTCTAGAAAAGATGCGATCTGCATCGTGTTGTGTCCTCTTCCTCCAGTGTCTCTTCAAGATCGTGTCCACCCCCTGCCCCGTCCCATGGTCATCCGTTTTGCTAACAATTAACGGATACATATCGAATACTGAGGATTCAGGTGGTACACACCATCGATCCGTTTCTTCCCACGTTGATTCGACCAACATGCAGGCGGCCCCACCACCAGCTGACGAAGCCACTCCACGAGCGTTGGCGAATGGCAACGTGGCGTCTTTGGGTGGCGTTTCTTTAGCAGCGTGGAGCTGGCAATGGAAACTGACGCTCTGGAGCTCGTTGTCGCTATCAGCGCTGTATGTGTGCTACCAATTGCATCAACTGCCCCGACCTCTGGCACGCTTGGTGGGCAAATGGTTTTTCTTTCCAACGCTTCCGCTGACTTTTTGCGCGAGATACAAAGACTATTGGACGCTGGTGGATTCCCACGTATTTGTGGGTGCCGTGCCCATCGACTTGCTGGGCCACATTGAGATGCTGCATGCGCGGGGTGTCCGCGCCGTCATCAATCTCTGCGACGAGTATGCCGGGCCCATTGGCAAATACAAAAAGCTGCACATTGCGCAACTGCATTTGCCCACGGTGGTAAGACCAAACGAACTCCGGGCACTTGCGCCAGTGTGTGTTTGGATGCCAAGGACTGATCCTTTCTGCGGTGGTTGCATGGGATTGATTTTCGTCTGGACTAGGACCATACCGAGCCGAGCGTTGAAGACATGCACACGGCCATGCTGTTTATCCAAGAACATGTGCGCAAAGGCGTGCGCGTGTACATCCACTGCAAAGGCGGTAATGGACGAAGTGCCGCGATTTTCTTTTGTTGGCTCTTGTTTGCCAAGAAAATGACCCCACTTCAGGCCCAGCGGTACCTCAATGAAAAGCGTCGCGTGCGCAAGCGACTGTTTCAACAGCCCAACATTTTGGAATTCTATCGTCAACTACAACAGCAAGAGGTCAAGTGATCAGAAGAGTCGAAAGCGCAATGATGATGGTGTAGTGTGCTTTGGGATCAAACATGCTCGTGTTCGTCTTTGATGCCCCCGAGGCGACCGACCGGCGATAGAGACCACTGGATTTCGCATGAAATGAAGAAAAAAGAGAAAAGAAGCAAAAGCACTCATAACGATACGCGCACACAGCAAACCCAACTACTGACATAGCTGCCCATAAGGATGTCAACAACCTCGCTTCCCCCACCAAGCAGACGATATCCAGTGACGTCAATAAGGAGCGTACGAGAGAACGATGGCTTTCACGCCATGAAGTCGTTTGACGCTTTTGCTGTTTTCCTCACTCGCCAAGTCGATAGTGACATTAATTCTTTGCAGACGCCATCCATCCATGTCGTTGTTCATGGATCGCACAGCTTCGTTGGGTTCACCGACCTGGTGGAGCATGGTATGCTGCACCTGGCCTCTTGACTCAAAACATCACACTGCACCCACCAAAGCACTTGTCAACACACCACAAATCGTTAAAGACGACGCTTCTCAAAGAACCAGACAGTGATTCAAACCACGCGAAAGAGAACGAGTTTGCTCAAGCACAGTGGATCGTTCACCGACAAGGCGGGTACGTCGTATCCTGTGTGTAGTGGATGCCGAGTGACAGAGACCTCGTAGTGGTTGGATTGGATGGGCAGAGCTCTCTTCGTTGTTGTCGTGTGTTTTGGCTTTTGTGTTGTGTCGTTTTGATCCAAAAGAATACCATCCAATCTTTGTCTTTGTCGTGACTCTGGGGTGCTTTTCACGATCTCCTCGACCTGGAGGCCGCACCCGATTTCTGTCCATCACGTATCTAGCAATTCGAAGAGCTTCGACGCGGCCAACACAATGCAGCACAGCAGGCACATTTCGTTGTTGCCACAGGGGTACGGGAACTGTTGTAGTTATATGGTCTTCACGTGAAGCGTAGGTTGTAGCATGCATTGGCGTCTCTGACGGACGATTAGTCTGTCTACGTGCGGATCCCTTCATGCTAGGTGACAACCTAATTGAGGAAGAGCAAATGAAGATCTACAACAGATGGAGGTCTGGAATCGAGTTGGATGCAACTCCCATCACTTCACTGACCAAGCATTGCATTGAGTCATTCTCAAATGTTCACGCCAAGAAGATGGCAACGCTGCATACAAGCAAAGCCTGTGCTCGGTCATGTCGCCAATGCTCGCCGGGAACCTTTGGAGCGGGTTGTTGGAGAGAAGAAATTGGCTAAAGGTATCGTTCTCAAACATGGCATCGTCAATCCTTTCAATGTGATTGCCAACCACCGAGAAATACCAAAGCGGAACCAGTGCGAGACTGGCTGGTAACTCTGTCAACTCACTGAATTCGACATACAATGTGCTCAAACCAAACCATCGCTGTCCCATTTCATCTGGAAGCGCACTCACATTGGTTCGAAAGAACTCCAAGTCGGTCAGAGTGGGCGGCAAATTTGCTCCAAGAATTCCTTCAGGAATGCCGTACGTTCGAACGCCACCCGATCCGTCGTTTGTTTTTGCATTCTTGAAGGCCACCTGATCGCTGCGTACGGTGTTTTTTTTTTTGTGAGCGTCAACAAGGACTCGGAGACTCGGTTGTTGAACTAATCCTTCCTCTTCTTAGGCCAGAAGAGTCAATGGGCACACTTCCATCGACTCAGATCCTTCAAGCTGAGCCATGCTTCCCATGCGTAGGGTTCCAAAGCCTTGTCAGCTTTAGTAGGAGCTCCTGCTTTCCACACCAAAACACCACCCCTTTCATGTGGAAAGTTGAACGTCTGATGAAGACTGGAGGACCAAAAGCTAATCATACCGCACTCAAGCTATCTCCAGTCGAGACACGAACTCGGTGAGGTTGCTCTTATGCGGTTTTGACGAACAGGCCGAGAGGACGACGGCACGAGCATGGGCAAGCAGGTCATGCGTCGCATTTCTCGACGGGTGAAGGGATTGGCCATAGCCATCGTGCTGTTCCCTCCGCCACGCGCTTGGCAGGACAACTCATCTGCGCGATCAATCAGCAAACTGCCGGAGCAGCCAATCCAGTCGCAAACCAGCCAACAAGCCAACCATATCGACACGCAAATCTCCACCACTACCACGTCAACAGCACAACCAAATGCACCGCACTTTCGAAACGAACTTTCTCGACGAGATCTCTGGTTGTTCGCGTGCAGTAGCGTTCTTGGTGGCTTTTTCCATCATTGGCACGGTGGGTTGCAGGCTGGTTTGTATGCCGACTTGCTTGCAATTCTCTTTCTGGCTTCCGGTTACATCACCACGTGCTGCTGCACCGCTGAAGTAGCTGGAGCGCATCCGGTGCCTACATGATGGCGCGATGTACTATCGGGTTCTACCCTGCATTTCTGATCGGCATGCATCAGTTTCTCCAGTATACGACATATGTGGCATGCTCCATGGATGTGTTGGGCCATTTGATTAGTCAAGCGACCGGTCTCCCCGTGCATTACCATCCTTTGCTGTGGCTCGCGTTTTACATTGCGATGGCGGGGTTCGAGATCACCGGCGGCTCGACTCTTTGGCGACTGCATAGCTTGTTTGGACTCACTTCCGTCGCAATCGTGGTAGTTACTGCGTCGATTCGTTCTCCACGATGGATTTCTCTAGGTGTGCGACCCAGAAGACCAGTCACGACTTCCACCCACGGTCTTGGAGCGTTCTTTCACTGGCAGCCAGCTTTTCGCTGGCATTGAGGCGCTCAATCTCACTGGATGCCAGATGCGTGAACCCAAGAATGTGATCCCTTCAGCTCAGATGTGGAGTGTCACGACCGTTAGCTTGCTCGCCTTGTTCACATTCTTCATGATGGTTTCGACGGCACCTGTCACTGAACTGCTCCCGATGGATCCAGTTCCGTTCACTTCCGGCTTCATGGCAATGTTCCACACAACCAATCCAGATGTTTCCACGTTGCTCTCCATTCTTCCCATCTTTGCCTCGACCTTCCGTTTCACGTGGTACACCGTCAAGGTGGAGATCACAGACAGGATTCCACAGAACCAACCATGTGGCTTGATCCAGGATTTTGCAGTTGATCATTTCGTTGATGTGTGGGATCCACGTGATGATCCGCCTCGCACCGCCTGCTCACACACTCGGACCAAGAGGAGGTATGAGACGACGACTTTCAACAACCAACATGGAGGAAACAGACTTGGCACCGTAGGCACCACAACTTGCAATCACAGGTGACGCGCGTGAGCGGGAGCTGGGTCTTTTCAAGAAAGGGATCGCGTGACTGCCAGACGATGACCCTGCTGCTCAGCACTCGATACACTGACTGCATGCATTGCATCGTGCAAGCGTGGACTACTTGACAAGAAGAGCAGATAACTTCGCCGTCTTTGACCGGAGTCAATTCAGGTGTGGCAGGTTGGTTGGTTGCTTGGCGAAGTACAACAAAGCGCGGCTTCTGTGGTGACGACACGGTTGGTGCCTTCCAACAGCAACCAACGTGTACTCGGCAGAGACGGCGTTGTTGTGCATGTGGGCGTGTGGCATCCCTGTAAATCGTGTGGCATAGACGATGGAGAGGTGGTGAAGGTTTGATGCGTTGATGCGTTGATGCGTTGATGCGTTGATGCGTTGACGCCTATGCTCGTCAACTCCAAACGCTTTCGGAGGATGGCGAAACAGCTCATAAACACAGTCAACGCTGATGACTCCCATCGTGCCGTCAACAAGCCCTGTAGTCACTCCCTCCAGGAATCAAATCGGACCAAGAACGGCCGGATTAGGTCAAAGAGAACGCAATACCGCACGATCCGAAGTGACCACACATGAGTCGACTCGAACAGTCGCTGAATCCGTCGCCTTTTGAAGTGCAAGGTCGTTGATATAATCTAGATATTGTCTTGCCGTTTTAATACTCATAATACTTGCCAAATCCACCAAACAGCAATTCGCGGTCATATTTCTGCCGTGCTTTGACATCTGAGAGCACGTTGTAGGCGGCCGTCATGTCCTTGAACAGATCTGCATACTTGGTGGCATCCGACGCTTTGACTTTGTCCGGATGATACATCAACGCCAGCCGACGGTACGCCTTGCGGATCTCGTCTGACGACGCACTTCGTGTCAGACCCAGCACTTCATAATGGGATCGAGTGGCACTCGACGAAGAAGAGCTTCCGTTGCGATTGGACCGACGATTTGAATTCTCTTTGTCATACGACCAGCCTCCTTTGGATTTCGCACCAGCGGACTCCGAACCGCGAGATGAAGACGAATAGGAACTGCTGTTACCGTGGGCATGGGCATGCGCATGCGCAAAAGTGGAGTCATCCCAGGCGTAACGACCCTGGGTATTGCGCCACCATCCTTTCTCACCCCACTGGGCTTTGCCTTTGGCTCTTGATCGCGATTGAGCTTGTTCCGCTCGTGCTTGCTGTTCACGCTTGGCTTGTGCGCGTTTCAGCTCCTGTGCTTTCAGATGGGCCTCAAGCCGTTCTTTTTCAACTTCTTCCACAGAATCACCCCCATTGCAGCGTTTGTCGTGTTGCTGGTCCTTCGCAAGAGTCAGGTACGCGTCAAAGTCTTTGACGGCTTCTTTGTAACGCATCAGCGCCACGAGACAACGAGCGCGGCGTAAACGCCCTCTGGCGTAGTTTTGATCCCGCTTGAGCGCTTCGTCGCAGTCTTTGAATGCCTGATCATACTTTTTCAGGCCCATCAAAGCAGCAGCGCGGTTACAGTACAGCACTGCGTTGTGCTTGTCATCCAGTCGATCGAGTTTCAAAGCCTTTGAGTACACGTCAACTGCATGGGAGTAGGCACCACGCTTGAAACAGTCATTTGCTTCATGCTTCAAAGCCTTCTGGTCTGCCCATAGGCGCTTGACACCAACAACCTGATTACTGCATGGGGCGTATGCTTCAAGTGCTTCCACGTACGCCGTGGCCTTGTCGTACTCGCTCAGATAATGCCATGATCGTGCCACCAACAGGCTTAATTCGACACCAAGCACCTTGACATCCACTTGAAGCTCGTCACCAAACGTAGATCCGTTGCGTTGCATCAAATCGTTGCAAAACTTTATCACTCCATGAGGATTCCTACAATGAACATACACATCGGTCAGTCAGCTTGTCAGGTCATAAGCCCCAGACGCGAGGCAGCATCAACCTCACTTTTGATTCAAAAGCGTCCGGGTCTTTTGCAAGTGAAGCGCACGACAATTTGGCGCAATGGCAAGCGCTTTGTCCACTTTCGTAAGCACTTCTTCCCAGTCCTTCAGTCCTTGGTACCATTTCGCAATTTCGACCAACTTGATCAACTGGTCTGCTTCTTTGGCTAGCTTGAGAGCTGTGGCGTGATCTTCCTCCGTATCCAACAGGCATTCAACCTCTTTGAGTCGTTTATGCGCGACTTCAGCGTCTCCTTGAAACACTAACAGCCTTGCAAGCCTCAGATGTGCTCGAACATATAGCGGGTCCACTTCAATGGCCAATTCACACTCGCGAAGTGCTTCTTTCCATTTTGAGAGCATCATCAAAGAAGCTGATCGATTCGCATGCAACTTGGCTTTTTCCTGTAATAGTTTGTGGCAAATCGCAGGAATCAACTGATGGGTTTCAATCAGAACCTCGATGGCATCGATGCTTTGACGATAAAAATCTGCTGCATTGGAGTACTCATGACCACTGTACGCCCTGCCGCCTTGCTCTTTTAATTTACACCAATCATTGTCCATTGCAAAAGGCGATGCTCTGCGTGTGGGTCTCGCAGGTTGGCTCCCATTCGAGCTGAAGTATGTCCTGTGGGTTTCATGAGCCGTGGTCGCGGCTCGAAGAATTCTTCTCTTAAAAGTTGGTGTCGTCATCGTCGATTTCTGAGTTTTCGATGCTGTTGTTGTTTCCTGCGCAGGAGGTTCAAACAACGAAGCTTTTCTTTCGCCTGGATGATCTGATGCAGACGCTGAGGACTTCTGTTCGACTGGTGCAGCAGTCGGATTTGTCACGCTCTTGGCAGCTTTCGATTCAGTCCCAAAGTCGAAACACCCGTCAGCAAACAAGCCAGCTCCGGTTGCACTGGCACCGGGGTTCGTACGTGAGTTTGCAGTGGGCTTAGGGGCATCAAATGAACTTGAACCCCTGGAGAAAAACCCCAGCGCATTTGTGCACTCCTTCACCGGACATTGATGAAGCTTGGTTGCGCAATTTCGACACAGCACCACTTGGTTCAAATAGGTCAAAAACTTGAAATGACATTCGTTGCATGTCAGCGTCACGTTGGCACTTCCCAAGGCAGCAATGGCAACAAACGCGTGTTGATTGCAAAAGCGATAGTAGCAACCGTCTTCAACCTTGACATTTTGATCACCAGTGGACGGGGTCTGACGTGTTCCAAGCGCAGGGCTTTGAGAAAACACAGGCGTCCCGAAAAGATCTGCCGGTGCAGCAGTTTTCGTGGTTGGCGTTTTGGGCAAAACAGTTGGTGGTGGTGCTTGATTCGCCTGGGACTCAAAGCTGAAAGGAGACCGAGTCGATTCTGGAGAGAGAGTTGCTCGTCGACGACCAGTCTGAACAGCGGTCATGCTCCGGCCAAATCGCTTCGGTTTCGTTGTGGCTGCTGGTGCATCAACACCAATGTGAAACTCGTCGAAATTGCTTTCGAGATTATCCACACCGCCAGTAAAAGATGGCACGCTTTCTTGAGTTTTTGCTGGTGTTTCAAACGTAAACGTTGGAGGTTTGATATGAATGGGTGTGGTCGGGTCTGGATGTGGCAAGGTATGTGGTTGCGGCTGAGGACACGATTTCGGTGTGCTTGGAGCATCAGAATCCGTCGTTGGAGTTCGTTGCGGAGCGCTTGGAGTGTTGAGTTTTCGTCTTCTTCCTCGATCAGTTGACGTTCGAGTCCTATTCCTATCTGCAATGCCCGGAGAGAAGTAGGTCATTCCGCGTGCTGAGAAATATGTGTTGGAAGGTTCTTTTCCAAATGATCGCGAACTCGAGGTGGATCTCGAAGTGGGACCCGCAGCATCACCGCTGTTAACATGCTGTCCATTTGGCGCCATGTTCAATCCAAACGTGAAAGAAATCGTCGACGTGGGTGCATCGCCTGATGCACCTGGTAAATCGAATGGATTTGCTGATGAAGAAGCCACTGCCGGATTGGTCTGGGTCGGCGTTTCTGATGAGAAAAGCCGTCCTGACGCCTGGTCTTGTGTTGACACGTTCGGTGGTTGATGAATCTCTGAGACCTCATTTTGCACTGTTGCACCAAATACAAACGTAGGGCTTCTGGCGGTTGCAGCTGCTGCAGTCTCGGACGCTTGTTGATCTCTAAACTTTGTCAGTCGATCTCTGGTCGGATTCTTTCTGTGCAAATGCCGTGCTGGATTTGGTTTTGTAGTCGATGTTGAAGCCAGTTTCGGGATGCCAAACAGCGAAAAGCTGTCACCATCTGTGGTGCTGCATTTCGACGTCGTGGCAAACCCATTTGGTGGAGTCGTCGTAGCAGCAAAAGACTTCCATCGATCAAACGCAATCTCTGGCTGACCTTGCTTCGGCCAGTCGTGAGTATTGGCGGCGGTCTTGGGCTTTGCCGTCTCGTGGGCTGTCTGCGTTTCTTGCTGCTGTCGACGTTGTGGCGACTCTGAGTCATCTATTTCATCTTCGTCGTCGTCAAAGTCATGGAACAAGCGCTTGGAGATTGGGTCCTGCGATCCAACGGATGCCGACGGCTTTGGTGGAGCTGCAGGAGCTTTTTCTTCGAGTTCCTCATCTGCCGTCTCATCTTTTCCGTCTTCTTGAGGTTCTTCTGCTGTGTCTGGTTTGTTCGTTTTTTCGTAGTGCTGTTGAGTAGAACCAGCACACGGCTTGCGGTCCAATCGGGTCTTTCGACTACTCTTTGGCGTAAACACATGCCAGCGAGTCGACACTTTGGCCCAATCCTGGGTCATTTGTTTCTTCAAGACAAATGTCTGTGTGCTACCAAAGGGACTCCATGCAGATGACGCCACAGGGGTCTTGGCAGGAGGAGAAACAGACCCAGTCGTAGCAGATTGGGCACTCGTGGTCGAAGTGTTGGAAAACGCCGCCAACGACGCATTCGTCGAATTCGGCGCTGAAAACGACAGCGACGAGCTGGAAGAAAGAGAAGAAAACGGGGACATTGGGGTACCATTGGAGCATCCATCGCTCTTGTCGTCACTGTCGAATTGATTGTCATGGGGCTGGTGAGTTGCTGCTACTGGTGGTACTGCTTCTACTTGTTCTTCGTCTTCTTCTTCTTCTTCTTCGCTGTCTGAGTAATCCACTAGTCGGACCATCGCCGTCCAAGACACAACCACCAAGGAGCCCAAACGAACTTCTTCTTCTTCTACCAATCAACTGAATTCCTCAAAACCGCGAAACACGCGCCGACTCGCACGCGTTTGCTTCCCTTTCTTTTGTCAAAGCGTTTGGTAACACTTTGGTGGCAGCAGTGCGGAAGCGAAGAGACAAATGACCCAGACCCAAAATGATGTGGTGCACCCGAAAAAAAAAGGCCTTGCCCCCGGCTGAAGTAACGCGATGAAGTGGGGAGTGGTGTGGCCCACATGAGATGGGACTTGGTGAATACAAGTAGTGCGGGGTCTGCATGGATGCATGCATGGAACGCATTTGGAGTGATGGGATTTCTTGTGCTGCAACCTCCAACAATGGCGACGGTGCCCAGAGCTTCTTGCCAAACAACACGACTGTGAAACGATGTCAACGAAAAGAAGGAAGCTCCTATAGCACTTGGATACTCCCTCCCCCCCCCCCCCCCCCGAGAATAGTGCATTCGGAAGCTAATGATGGATGCCTTCTTCTTCCATCTGCTGTGGCACCATCTGGCCAGCATCAAGACTGTGGTGATAAAGACACAAGTGATTTCAGGCAGCTCCCAAGAAAATGTGGCGTTGCACATCCAAAGATGTCGCAGTAGTGACTCTGCCAGTTGGTGCGTGTCGTTGAATGCGCAAATGCCATGACAAAGCTGGACGTCACAGCTGGCTTCGTCTGGCGTTTTTGTTCTTCTCTGCATATTTATTCTGCTTGTGGGTTTGTTGTTTGCTCTTGCGTTGAAAGTGGTCATTTCTGAATTTTCTTTAGTGTAGCTCAAGCCTTCCCTCATGAAGCCGTTCTTTAGTGGTTGGACCATTTGCAGCAAATCGGTTGATTGCATCGACAAACCACAGGAACATCACCAAGAGATCGTCATCGCAAGACACAACAGTTCGATCTTTGCGCCACTATCTTGCTCCCAGAATACGTTAGCTCCATGTGCTGCTTTTGTTTTTTCGTCGTTTGCCAGTAGCAACCACCGCAGCAGCAGCAACAACAACAACAACAACAACACGAGCAATCAGATTGATGGACAACCCAACAACACTATCAAGAATACTCAGTCAGCACACGATCCGAACAAGGAGGCGGAACAACAACCACAACAACAACGAATTCGCACCAAGTATAAGCCGGAGTATTATCGATTCAGTTGGCGCAAGTTGCGAACGGTTGTGATTCCACCCGTGCCCATCAACTCCGAGTATGCCGACAAAAGGCATGTGCGAGTCTCTGGTGTGAGCGTGCCGTTCACGCGTCAAATGCACCGCCGCAAACGACGACAACTGGAACGTCGACGGCTTTCGCAGGTGACGGAAGGCATCGTGCTGTTTCGCTAAGGTACCGTCACTATTTTCCGCTTGGAGTCAGAGGAGTTGTTCAGAAGCCAGCATATTATTGCTGCCAGCCATCTGTTTCGGAGTTTGACGCCCACTCAGCAAACAGTGAAGACGGGATCTTCTGTGTTTTCTGCGGGTGTGTGGTTTGTATACTTCGACAGAACAGCTGTTTTCAAGGATCTGACAGTCAGCTCAGCTGCTGGTCAGCCACCACCTTCAATATGAAACCAAGATTTTTGATTGAGATGTTTGCATCACCACAGCGATTCATTTGTACAAGGCGTGCAAGTGAACCAACACATTGCTATCATCGTTGAAAGCCATACGGCTAGAGGGCAAACCGTGCTCACATGGAGGCTCAAAGGATGATAGAAATCTTCCGAGTGTCCAAGGATTCGTCGTTTTCTTTTACAATCTAGCGACTACTCTGAAGCATACATTGATTATCATCAGCGACAAGACATACTTGCTGGAGGAAACGTCTGCAGTTGTTTTGGTGGAAGCTTTGAACATAAGCGAAACTTCCAGTGGGATAATCTGGTTGAAAACAACAAGATGTGTCGATCACTGGTATTCTTGTCCTTGATGCACGCCTGGTATCTTTGATAGGAAATGTCTCAGAACTTGTTTGGGTTTGTTCGAATTGCAGATTCTTATCCATTGAGGCACTAGCATCTACCTCCTCATGCTCTGTCGCCCGAGCTTGTGTTGACCGAGTGCTTAACTGTACGTTCCGCACGAGTATCAACCCATTGTTGAAGTTCTTCATCATCTGAGAGTGCTTCCGTTCCAATCTTTTTTGTAGTGTCTTCTTCTGGCACTTGCGTGTTGTCATCCATGTCTTCTGATGGCTCAACATCATAGCTTTGCCCTTGTTGTTGTAACATTGATTTTGCAATCTCAAGCTCCGTATCATTGGCATGGATTCGAATGTTCTCCTGCTGAAGATTCATGACTTGTTCCCTGATCTCTTCATCTTCCGAATCCGGTTCTTTGAGCTCTTCCGGTTCCATGTCTTTAGCTTCCGCTGCCATGTCAGACCCCGTAGCAGATCTCTTTTTGAGTAGTCGTTTTCTTCGACCACAAAAGGACACATATGAGCGCGTAAAAGACCCCGTTTTTGCTTGCATCATGATACCAAAGTCGACAAACTGTTGCAACACAGAAGTAGCTTGGTTTTGCACTTCCATAATGGCTTCGTCTTCTTCT
>JAMFLO010000533.1:0-20350 GCA_027475765.1 Paralagenidium karlingii
CGTCGACCCCGTCGTCGCGACGAAATGCACACTTCCTCCCACATAGAGATTCTCCGCGATACCCGTCCCACCGCTCACTTTCAAAGCACCGGTCGTCGTCGATGTCGACGTCGTCGTCGCTGTCACAGACACCGCTCCAGCCGATGTCGTCGTCCCTGCAATATCCACGAGACCCCCAACATACAAATTCTCCACGATACCAACCCCTCCACCGACTTGCAGAACACCAGAAGTTGTCGACGTCGACCCCGTCGTCGCGACGAAATGCACACTTCCTCCCACATAGAGATTCTCCGCGATACCCGTCCCACCGCTCACTTTCAAAGCACCGGTCGTCGTCGATGTCGACGTCGTCGTCGCTGTCACAGACGCCGCTCCAGCCGATGTCGTCGTCCCTGCAATATCCACGAGACCTCCAACATACAAGTTCTCCACGATACCAACGCCTCCGCCAACTTTCAAGGCGCCAGTTGATGGAGACGAAGCACTAGTTGTGGATGATATCAAAACATCTCCGGCGCTGACGGTTGCACCCCCACTGATCACGTGAAGTCCACCTGAGCCAATAGTAGTCAGACCCGTTCCAGCCACTGTAAACAAAGGCACGTTGTTTGCTCGAGCGTCGATCATATTGAAACCAGTACCAACACCCTGGGTTGTTTTCAAGTACAGCACATTGCTTGCAAATCCAGTGGCCACGGTTCCTTCCACCGTTAATGCAGAAACACTCGTCTCAACAGACGCAATATGGGTGGCACCAGTTCCCAAAACTGAGAACCGTTCAGTCGCCGTAGGATCGATTGCTTCAGCGAAGAGCAAGTAATGACTGATCGTTGATGGCGTACTGGACCGAATGTGAATGATGTGCGATGAGTACGTTGTTGCGCTATTCTGAATATTCAAGGTTATTTGAGTTTGCGAGGAGGTGATCACTGTTGCGCCTCCGTCTTGGACGTTGAGTCCCCCACTTGCAATTGTTTCACCATTTGAATTGATGACAAGGCCTCCTGAGTTGATTGTTTGGCCCATGCTACCGACGTACACACCACCCGACGTCACAGTAGCCCCACCTGAAGAAACGACAAGCCCACCTTGAGTGATCGTCGTCAAACCATCATTTCTGATCGTAACAAGCACAATATTTGTTACTGCTGGTTGGGTCGACACTTTGAAGAGGTTGTGAACGCTGGATGAGACCGAGTGAATATGAAGAACATCATTTGTGAACGCAGCGTTCTGAGCTTTGACCAACACTACTTCGTTTGCCGGATCCGTGTTGGAAACAACCATACCGCCGTCCGCAATTTTTGTCTTGCCCGATGCCTCGACCGTAAACGATGCGACTGACGGATTGCCTGTCCCAGCATTGATCAAATAATACTCAAAAGGCACTGGATTGCTTGCATATGCCGTTGGTCGGTCAGAACCAAGTGAAAGAACGCTCCCGGCAAAAGAATTGGCCGTTGCATCCGTTGCGTATACATTCACGACACTTCCTGACACCGAGTTGTGATTAATCGTTGCCCCGCCTGTTACAACACTTAATCCACCAGTATAGATCGTTGTGAGTCCGTCCCCACGCACTTCCACAACAGGGTTCGTGTTTGAATTCATTGCGCGGAGAAGCTTGAATGCTGTTCCTGACGGAAGGCTTGATCGAATATTCAGAATGCTTCCCGCAAACGTTGTCGTATCAGAACTCACGATATCAACAACCGTCGTCGTAGCAGCGGATGTGTCAGTAATTGTCGCTCCTCCGTCCATGACCTTTAGACCCAGAGTCACAATTGTCGCGCCACCTTGAACTTTGAGGTATCCGGTGCTTATCTCCATGTTGCCTTGGAGAAGTTTCGTGTTCCCCCATCCATCCATTGACAAGATTGGATATGAACCGGACTCGATGTACATGAAATAGAAATCGGAAGCTGAGTTCTTGGTGGTCTTGAGATGAAGGACCTTTCCTATATACGTTAGACCTTGTGGCCATACGAGATGCCCATCATTGTCGTCAATGTTATCCGGGATGTTGGATGGCTGATGACAGTCGATCCCCTTAAAATCTGAATAGCATGTGCAAGCACCTATCGAGAAGTCACATATGCCTCTGTTGGAACAGAATGCATGCTCTACTCATAACCACAACTGTTAGAGAGCGGAACTAACCAACAAAACACGGTCTGCTCACCGATCGTGTTGGTAGCAGCGACGTCGGTAATGACGCAGGTTGGGCTATTGCCGCTTGTCAGGAGACTTATGTCGCACGTGAAGGCAGTCAACGGTGGGTTACCATCGTGATTGAAGATGTTGTTTTCACTGTCGGCATGCGTCCATTCGGTGAATGCAACTACATACTCCCCTGCCTTTGTCGTGTCATCCAGCTTAGTGACCGTACACGAAGCACTCTTTACATTTGACAATCCTGAGAATGCAGCTGAGCACGAGCTTGGTGAGTTTTGATCGACATTAGCGTTGATCGTTGCGGTTTGACCGTTGAAGGACACCCGCACAAAGCCGTCGAGAGCTGTACTGGTCGCTCCAACGGAGATTTTAATGGTGCGCACAGTTTGGCCCGTAGTGAGCGGATCGTCGTTCTTCGGACACATCTCTGATCAGAATAACAAGCATTCAGTGACCAGATCATACGCGACCACCGGGTAGATCTTAACCTTACTCAAGGAGCAATCTGGTCCAAAGTATCCCATATCACACACGCACGAGGACACACTATCTTTTTCCCAGTTCGTGTATGTTACGCCCTTGCCATCGCCTGCTACACTTGGAAGTGTGTCGGGGCCATAATAGTACGCCACGGTGGCCAAGGACTGGCAGAGGCCGTGGCCAGAGCAGTCGTTTGGGCATCGCACTTGACAACAAACATCAGCGCGCCATCAGACCAACAACCCAACAGCAAGTAGAAACGTTCTGCACGATCGAAACCTTACTTCGTTGACACGCTGATCCCGTGAAACCAGTGAAGCACGAGCACTCTCCCTGCCCAATCGACCCCGTCAGCAGACCTGAACGAACCGATTCAAAACACTTTGACGCACTTTCGTGTAGTCACAGAGACCGCGGTTTGAACACTCTGTCAAGGCATGCGCGACATTCACGGCAGAAGCCTTGTCGACCCAAGCCGGTCCCTTCGGGCACTTGCGAAGTGAACAATCGGGTGCTATCGCCCAATCGGGGTCGCACGTGCACGCGCTGTGGAAGCATGGGCCTCTTGCAAGTCAGTGCCAGCCGCCGTTCTCCTTCGCCGATTGGCCACGCACCTGGTCGGCCCACACGTGCCATGGCCAGAGCATCCGTTGGAACACGCTGCGTCCACATTCACCCGCCATTCGGCCACTAGCACCAGAAGCACCAGCACCACAAGCGATTCCCAAGCCATCACAGACAGTCTTCTTCGCGCTCGCTCACGTGTTGCCTTGTGCATTGCCCCAGAGTTCGCCGACTGGCCCTTGGAGAAGATCTTCAAGATCTTTGGTGTTGCGTACACCACATTTTGCAAAGATCTCATCAGGCCCCTGAACAAGCGCTTGGCAATGGCAGTCTAATCTCTATTGTGTCGTTTCGGAGATGCCTTTCAAGCACTTGTCCAATTGAAGGCAGAACGAGCCGTCGATGCTAGTATCCAGAAGCACAATGGAACCAAAAGACAAGCTGAAGGCGCTTGCATCTGATAAGAAGGATCACTATCGTCCCTGACGATACTGAGTCTCAGTCGGAGCGTCAACGCTCTGTCAGACACATGTCATCACCAGCATTATCAGCTTCGCACCTGATTCTCAGAGTTCTCCGTCACGCTACAAGTACAAGCACTCGTTCCTCAGCCCCTTGAACCAGTAGAAGCGCGCTAGAGTAGATGCTATGGCAGTCGTGCTTGTGACCAGGTTTCTTGGCTTTGCGTGACTACTCGCTATGTGGCTTGAGCGTTTTGGATCTCCAGACTGGCTGATCCAGCATGTCGTCGATCATGACTGGAGAAGCAATTCGTCAACGAACACACTCTCTCGCTGGCAGGAGAAATGACTTGGCTTCATTCAACGACTTGGTGTGAATAGTTTCCATTGGTGAGAAGATCTGCTTCTGCGCCATACGCACGCCATGGGGCCGTCGAGGTGGGCGAGTCAAGGACAGAGCCAGCTTGGAGCCAATGCACTGGGGATCATGCGAAGGTGTGTACCGCACCCAATAGAATCTCCCGTTTATACAGAGTGAATCATAAGAACAGTCGGATCGGCTTCGTGATCTGAGTCCGTGCTGATTCTGAGTCTTGTGACGAGGCCAGGCGGTGGCTGAGTCCGTGCTGATTCTGAGTCGGAGCCTATCTCTGAGTCTTGAACTAGGCTGCGTCTGATTCGGTGAGGACGTCTGAGTCTGGACGATACACAGATCAGAAACAGGGTGAGTCGTAGACTGCAAACATACCCAAACGCCTTTCTTCTCTGCAGAAGGCCAACAGCAGCGTCATGAACTGCTGCACTTTGAGCTCAGTTGTCTGGTAGCTACGCATCACAACGTTGGCGCTGACTTCGTTTGGCTTCACTCAAGAGGAACCAGCTTCTGTGGCAGTCTCAGCATTTGGTTCGTCACAATGGTCCTCCCTTGCGTTCAACCAGTGCACATGACGATTCAGGTGATGAATGTTTGTTGTATGGGGCCATTTGACGATCGCAGCGTCAAACCCTTTGCATGCACACACGTGCTGCTCAATCCTCCTGCAGCGCTCAAGACATTGGAGGAAGGCGAAGCGTTCACGTCCAAGATCTCACTCCATTCGTCAGTCTCATTGTGGGCTCAGGCCTGAGCTTGAATCAACTACCAAAGTGACCCCACACGCGTGTGGAAAGTCACCACACTTCGGAGATATCTCCAAACTGCAGTATTATCTCGGCTTCCGCAGATCATATTACCATCCAAAACCACCATTTGTTCCAAGACTCGTCGCCGAGTTGACGATGCTGATGGTGGTGGCGTCACCCACAAGAACTTAGATGACAAGCACAGCAAGTTGAAGCGTCGACATCAACGAAGTAGATCATATATGGCATATGAACCCGTGGAAATCCATAATGCATCATTTCACTTGCGTTGCTGGAGCAGCCACTTAAGCGATGTGCTCCGATCCATCCACACTCCGGTGCACAAGAAGAAGTGGATGCGCATTTTTGATTTGTGATGTGCTGTGTGTTTCGACGCACGAAATGTCGTTACGCATTGGTGTTGATACCAACCCACAGCTAGCACCAAATACGCACAACAGCGCAATGCATAGTGAGAGACGGCGGCTTGAGAAGCGCAGTGACCTTTTGTACCAGCGGTCTGCATGGGCCACTTTTTCGGTTTCCAAAAACGGCTCTTCCAAGCGTGAGTCCCATGGGGGTTCGTGGGAATGCCCATCAAATCTCTATGCCCTCTTCAGGAGTTCGCTACGCTAAACGGTTGCCACTTGCGAGTGTCCATGGTACATAGCGACTCGTCATTTGGTTGATATCCTTTGGCCGATCTTGGCTGGATCGTAGAGAGCGACCCTCCTAGTGAACATGTAATAGAGCTCTGTGCCAAGGTCCAAAAACCACCTGCATTCCTCAAACGGATCGCTGTCACTATGCATAGCGAACCCCAGTGCTATTGTGATCTCTGGTATCGGTCGTTCGTTGACATCAACACCAAAGTGCAACAACAGTTCGCGCGTCGTCCATGATCGTCATCTTTGGCGTCCTCACCGGAGCGTGGACCAGAGCACTTCGCTCCAGTACTCCAGTAATGAGCAACTACTCCGTTATCGTCAACGAGACCAAAACAAATCCTACACATTCCGCACGGATCTGCCTGGTGCTCATGGGATAGCCATGATATGAGGGTCAATGGGCAACCACCTTTTGGCCCATGGGTGTCCCATCAAACGATTTGATGGGCGGGCAATGGGCATCCCATGGGCGTCCCGACCAAATCTCGCGCTTTCCCAATCGATAGCCAGAAGCTGAAGAGCTCTCCTCGTTTGATCGATAAACTTCAGGAGAGGAATGCGACTGTCTCTTCCACTTTTGAACCGTGGTTACATCCTCTGGATTGGTTTTGAAATGACAGTCGACACTGTGCTGCAGCTTGGCCAGCTTGTCATTTTGGTCGTCCAACCGAGCATCGCATCCATGCAGCTCTTTGTTTTTGACCATGGCACAGAGGTCAATGGCACGTTCACTGGGAGGGCCTTGCGATGCTGCCACGATCGGCAAAGGCTATCAATCAAACGAACCTCAACGATGGGTCGTTACGATGGAGCCTCGCAAGTTGCGACCCGACCTTGAAGTGGGTGTCGAGATTTGATGGGCATTCCCATGGGCGCAGAATGGGACTCTCGTTTGCAAGTTCCGGTGTCAGTGGGTGCCCATGCGAACCGAACAGGTGGCCCTTCAAGGATTCTGGTCGGAACATTGCCAGCATTTTGGCGTCTCATTGTGAGAGATCGCTGGGCAAAGCTTTGGCAATGTTTCCACTTCCTCTCGGGTGAATCCGCTTGAGATCAGCTACCAAGAATCTGCTGTTGGCTGGACCTGCGAAAGAAATAGAGCTTAGCGGTGGGCTCAATTGCCGATGACGAAGGCGAGTGCATCTAGTGCCGAGGCGTCTGTTGGAGTCTTGGATTGATGGCTCAGTGCCCAAAAGGAGGATGGCTGGGGCTGCGCTCTGTACTGGATGGTGGTCGATACCAACGGCCCAAATTCCTTGACGCAAGCAGTTGTTGGAGCTGTTGCCAGTGCCATCTGGCGATGGAATCGCTGAAGTGAGAGACTCAGCAATGGACCAGTGCAAGTCATAGAATTTTCCACAAGCAGTCAATCGCCAACCTGTCCCAGTGGGCTTCTTCACCGATCTTTTACAGCGTCTTGGGACTGTAGACACGGCTCTTGTCGATGATAACGTATTCGTAAAAGATGCGCCATGCACCACGTCCATCTCTTACATCTCTCTGGGTCTGGTGGTGCCATCGTGTCGCCAGATGCAATCGAAGAAGCCGAATTTCTTCTACATAGAGTCTGTTATGCCCATTGTCGGTTGGCACCCTAGGGTGAACCTTCAACGTCTCTGCTTATGCAGCCAGGACAAACTGGAGTTCCCAGCAGGGTCGCGTCGTTCGGTTGCAGCCAGCAGCCAAAGCCTCTGCACTGGGCAGTCACTCCATGACTGACATGCGCTGGTAAAACGTGGCCAAACGTGGCATTTCCCGACTCCGCCAGCTGGCTCGTCTTTGTTCTGCCATCCAAATGGAGAAGCCACGGTCTTGCCAGAGTTCAGGCGCGGCATGTGCAAAGCGTGGACCACTTGGAGTTGACAACAAACGGCGCAGCACGTCGTCCGCTCTGCCAGCAGAGCAAACGACGTTGCTCTGCACACGACAATCTCCAGCCACGTGCAACGCCACTTTGGCATTTGCATGTGCATCTGCAGCTTACGTCCGTGGCCCAACCCATCCGGCTTACACTTCCAGCTCCTACAGCTAGCTCACAGCTCACAAGCTTAGGGGCTTCCAGCGCACCAGTCGTCGCATCTGCCACCACACCACTCGCGTGGAATTTGCTGGCCAACGTCACAAGAAACCAGAACAAAGCAACGTTGGCGCACTTCTCAATACCCTACTTTCGAAAACGCAGGACGCGCCACAAGCCACGCCACTCCGACCATCGCACCATCGCGCACGATCGATAACAACAACCAGCAGCACGCGAAATGCCCGAAAAGACTCGCGATCGCAAGAGCTGGTTTCCCCGGTTCAAGTCCAATTGGCTGGGCACTTACCGCTCCAAGCAAATGTTCCCGTGCTGTGAGTGCGGCATCAACAAGAAGAAGCTCGCAGGCGGACGATACAAAGGTGCCGAAGGAAAACACTGCTTGTGCGGCAAAGACGAGTGGCATCTGGCCAAAGCCATCGAAGAAAAAGAGTACAACCGCCGTGTCGAAGTGAGCAAAGCTCTAGGCGGTATTCGCTACGACGAGGCCGTGTTGCAGCTGCGCATGATGGGGCGTGGAGAAAGAGACCTGAAGAGAACAAGAAACCAATATTCGATGGACCCCAGGACGTGCATGTCGTTGAGCAGCGCCATGCTCTCCATGGGCTACGGCACGAGACCCCAAAAGCGCCTCAAACACACGAGTCTGTACAACTCCCAGTACCGAAAGTCCTTTAGTCTTACGCCGCCCACTCGCTTGGGAGGCCCGCTGCCAGCACCGGCTCTGCCAGAAATCCCATCGTTGGAATCTTTCCAGGAGAGCATGAAACACGACTTGGAGTCGTCTCCGTCCCCATGTTCGTCGGCCTCCTTGACACCGTTTGGCAGTTCCACACCATTGCCGCTGTCCGTCTCCGTGTCGTGGAATGAACAGGCCAACGCTGCGAGCGAGAGCACCATCAGCGAGAATGATGACAGCGGGGATTGTGACAACGACTACCAGAGTCAACCAACGAGCATGTCGTCGGATCTGCTGATGCCATTGAACGTCGAAGCTCTTGAAGAGTCTTCGCTGTCCGATCTGCTGGCAGCACCAGCTCTCCCAGCGGACGAGAACACATTGAGCGAGTTCCTGCAGAGCATCATGGAGAGTGACCCGGCATTGTTGTGTGAGCCCGCGCCTCGATTTGATTCTTCCTCCAAGAAGACTTTCGTCCACGACCAAGAGAACTCGGACATGACCGCCGCCGCCACCACCACCACTTCAGCAATTCGTATCCCATCCTCCTTTAACTTCCAGTCACTTTGTGTGTAGCTGTTGTTGCTGCTTTAGTACCCGTCGAAGTAATAGCAGTAGTAGTAGCAATCATCCGGCTCCCGCAGTGTAGCTTGTATGTTCCCAACGTCTGCGTGTGATTTGTGGTTAAGTGTCGTCAACCAAAACAAAAGAACGTGTGTCTAGCTCCACCGTCGTCGATTCTGTCGCGTTGGAGCCCTTTAGCTCACAAAACACGCGAATACTCCATCAGTTGAAGCTCCACAGCTTAGATTCAAGTCGCCAACTCAGCGATCTCGTGTTCGTCTTACTTTTTGGCCGGCATCGCCACAAACTCACGACTTTGCGTGAGCTTATCATCCGGCTCTTGCAGAAACTCGCGCACTATTCTATTGAGTTCGTCTCGCTTTTCCATCAGCAAAGAACCCGTCGCAGTCGGCGCTGTCTCAACGACTTGAAGTCTTGAATGGAGAATCCGTTCACTCAAGTACTCTCCGTGGAACGAAGCAATCACTGGATCGTTGTCACTCGCCACCACGAGCGTCTTGCACTGGATCTGAGGCAGCAGGCTACAATACAAGTCGCCTCCGCCTTCGCTTTCCACCATTTGCTTGAGGCGCGTGATCAGTTCTTGTCGCAGAGCGGCTGCTGGCTGCAGCTGCGGCAGAGATTCCAACGCCTCCACTTCTTCATCATTGACAAACGCGTTGCCATCAACCAGAATCAGACGCCTCACTTTGTCTGGGTACAATGCCGCAAACACTGCGGCAACGTTGGCGCCTTCTTTGCAGCCCAAGACGTTCACTTGGTCATGGCCCAATTGCTGCAGCACACCGGCCACACTCTTCGCATTGCGCGTCAAAAAGTCCTCTGGGAACTTGTCGTTAAAACCGTCAAAGTCGACTGCCACAACAGGAAATTGCGCAGACAATTGCTCTAATTGGGCCTCAAACTCCTTGGCAACGAAGCCTGCGTTGGTCCACCGTCAGAAGCTGCATTTCGCGCTGAACTTGCCGTCAAAGCCCCAGAACCACTCACCTAGAGCACTGGGCAGACAAACCAGAGGCGTCTTGCCGGCATCGCTGGCGTCCCCAGCACTCAGCGTCTGCAATACCACGCCATTGTGCACTGGAACACGCTGTTCCGTAATGGAAACCGTCGCTACACGCCGCGTCGCCGAGCCAATGCGACCCAATGAAGATGGGAAACGGGTCAGCCACATAATGAGCTTTCAACGGATCAAAACGCTGTCTAAAACAGAGGACCGAATACTATTGAGAGAGATTCGGTGTGGTCCACATGATTCGGATTTACTCTTGGGATTTGTATGGTCGGAGCAATTGTTGGGCAATAAATAAGCTGGCGTCCCGATTGGTCCAATAGATGGTGTGGGCCATGAGCGCAAAGAGATACTCGTTGGTGATCTCAATCTCGTTCTCTTGAAGCGTGTAATCGATTGGATTGCCATCACAGAGCGCACCGTAGCGCTTCTTGCGCGACGCCGAGGCTGGTGCTGGGGCAGGTGCGGCTGGGGCGTCAGGCTTGGGCTCTTCTTGGTCGCCATCGTCGGTTTCAACCAGGGAAAAGCCCCGTCCCAACACAATCCCGGAGCGTGGACTCACACTCAACAGCGTCGGCGGCGAGTTTCGACCTGTCGAGTGGCCAAGCGATGTGCGTGAAGTAAGAAAATTGGCATCTGCTGCTGGTGTCGTCGCGGTGGCACTTGCAGCCAACATCTCAGCTGGGGACATCTCCACCAAACCAATGTTGCGCGCTGCTTTTTCCACACGACACTCGAAATCCCGTTTGCATTTACGAAGTGTCTGCCACAACAAGCGAAACATGTTGCGGATCTGGTACTGAAAGCGAAGTTTCCCTTCGAACGTGTGGATGATTTCCGCTTTGGAGTGGGCTAATGCACGATTGATCAATGGTTCCATGCGGTACGCGACCGGGTCATACGGGTGATAAATGTTGAACAACCGCGGACACGTGGGCATCTGAAAGTCACGACCGATGACTTGACCACGAACACTGACAAACAGAGCGATCGGAGAGCCAAAGCAGAAGAAATTCTCCACCTCGAAACTCAACGGCAAGTAATGAGTTGCCTGCTGGTCTTGGCCAAGCCCCAAGTAGCTGTTGGTTGCTTCCGACGACAACTCAGTTTTGCGAAGCAACGCCAGTTTGTTCGGTGTAAACACTTCAGGAGTCGCAACACGCGCCATTTCCACGTCATTGTGGTCAGATGTGCTTTGAGTATCTGCATTGTGACCGTATTGTGATTCTCCATTCCACGCAAGCTGAGGGTCAGAAATCGCCCTCTTTTTGTGGCGACTCGTCGGCTTTATCCCACTGCGTGTTGGATCCATCAATTGGTATGACGTTGATCGAATCATATCGGCCAATGAAGCAGGGGCACTGTTCGGTCCAGAATCATTCTCGAGCAATTTCTTTTGCTGATGGCAAAGAATATCAAAGCAGATGATGGAGCCAAGCGAGTGTCCTATGATGGAAACCTTCTTGCGACGGTGATTGTCTTGAGCGCGCCATCCTTTGTTTCGCTCACAAAAGAGGTCCACAATTCGATTCATTTCTCGAGAAACTTCTTCCGTAATGACTTGGTGAAAAGATGGAGACATAAAATACAGCACATCCAACACGGTGTCGTTTGCGAATTCACGAAGTCTTGGAATCGCAGGAAGCGTCACAGCCTGAATGCCTTCGTTCTGACTTCGCATGATCTCCTCTAGGCGACTGTTAGCCGGTCGTTCGGCTACGTCTTCGGCAAACGTCGAAGTAGCATCTGAAGATGTGGGAGAGAGTGGGTGAAGCTTTGTATGCCATTCGATGGGCAAAAACTCCACTCGTTTTGTCTCTTTGAGCCATTCGAAATGTGATGACTGAGCAGCTTCTTTGTGCAGCTGCCTGAGACTAGCAGCGCAGTCAATAATCGATCGAAGTTGAACAACGTTTGGCAACACTTCGATTGTCTTGAGGGCTTCACCAATTCCATGCACAATCAACACAAGATGATCAAACTCGTCATTGATATCACGGTCATCTTCCCTGATTTGTTCTGGTTCCATTGCCACCGCTTGCTTCCATGCTTCCAAAAGGGCCGGGTCATTCTTGATGCGCGGATCACCACGATACACTCGTCTTCTACTGGTAAAAGGAGTTGTGCCACCAGCAAGAAGCCGCTTGTACTGGATGATATCAGTCGGTGACTTGATTTCCACAAGATGACCACGCACTGGGATGCACAACGAGCAAGAAACAGTGCGAAAATTCACAGATTCAACTGGTTCACCAAGATGTTTCGCAACCTTCTGCTTCTCTTCCTCATAATGAGCCAAGTAATACACAAATGCTTCTTCAAGGGAAGAAGAATTGGTAGCATCGTATGGGGTGAGCCCGTAGTTTCTTTCTGCATAAAGCCACAACGATCGGCACACAAATTGCTTTTCCAAGGCCATCCAATAGACTGGATAGAGCTCCATCTTATCCAGAGAAACCTCAAATCTCCCCTCGTCAACAAGCACAGCGTTGGACACCTTGTTTTGGCTGCTGGTTAAAGGGTTCCTTTTTTGACGACAATAGGCTCGATAGCAACGCTCCAGTCGACGGTTCTCATGGGAAGGAAACTCAATCCAATCATTGGGGCTCCCCGGTTTCGTGTAGAACCAGCAAGGAAATGAGTTCTGATCATGTTCGTCCAATTGCCTCACCAAGGGTTCGTTCGCATGGATTTCGTCATCTGTGAGAGCCACTCCACCAGAAATGGGATACTTCAAGAGCAAGTCGTTGTACAGCATCTCGTTTTGAAGTTTTACGGATGCCATGAACTCAAACATTTTGTACTTGGAGTCAATCTTGTTCATGCGCTTGGCGATACTGCGGATCACTTCTGCTCGTCGTTCAAGCGATAGCGATTCGTACGGTCCTCTTCCGAGGATATTCCACTGTACCATACTCCAGTGCTCGTCAAGAACTTCAGTTGCGGAGTACAAATACTCGACAAAGCACTGCCATCGACTGGATGAGACATTCAGAAACAGATCCGTGCGAAACTCCACCTCTTCTCGCGACGGAAACACAAACACCAACTGGCTCGGAAAGATTACCATGTACTGTACAAAGCTCTCCATCGCGCCGACCGCCGGCAACACAAACGTTCGCAGCAGTAAATGCGAGTGCATGCGGTTCTTGGCCACAAAGTACAGCTCTGGTAGCTCCTCCGAAGTCACAAACTGCGCGCAACTCTCCACGGTATCCAACACTGGTAACGCCACGTTCTCACGCAGCGGCTCGAGCGCCGTTGGCAGTGGAAACACCTGCACCTGGTGCTTGACTTGGCAAAACACCTGCTGGCTCTGGGTCATCACAAACACCTGGCTCTCCTTGAGTTTACTCTGACTGGCGACCACCAGATCCGCTAGATGGTCTCGCGTCAGCACCGCCGCGCGCTTGACAATGTCGGGCGCTTTGCGTTGCATTGTTTTCGTCATTTGTCCAGCCAATGCGTAGAGAAATGGAAACGGCGTGTACGCGGCCCACGTGCTGCCTTCGTAGCGCTGTTGCACGTCCCGATTGGCATCGCGGAGGATTTCGGCAAAGTGATACATCACCGTTGCTTCCTGCCCGTCAGTCAGCGATCACTTGACCAAAAGAGTCACTTGGCAGCACCACTTTATTCAACAACCAACGGCACCCTACAGAGAGAGAGAGAGAAAGAAAGAAAGAGACGCAAACGCGGCTTCCAGTTGCTTCGGTCGGCTTCCTCCTCTTCTTCCTCACGTGGTTCTTGAAGGCGATCACGTTTAACAGGATCCTCCACCACGATGCTGTTTCCAAGGATATGCACTTGGAGAGAGAATAGACGAGGGATCAGATAAGCGTTTTGCCAGGTCATGTGATTAGAGAGGGTTCAATACTCGTCAGAGGACGAGCCATGTGTGGATGATGGATGGTGATGGCTTGGCGAGTGCGTGCGATGGAGCTGTTCGACGCTGTTTCTCCCACCGGAATCAACGTCATTCGTTCCTTTTGACCGCTCGTAGAGCACCGTGTGAGCAATGGCATGGAAGTCTCCAGCACAAGCTACAGCGGCAGCAATACGACACAGAGCCACGTCACGACATGCCATGGCTTTGTTCCACTCGAGTCTCTCTTTGACATTCTGTTTTCGTTTGATCTTTTGGCGCACCATCTGTCCAGCGACAGCCGCACAACTAGTGGACTTGTCAATGGATATTTGGATTGGGTGTGGCTGGCTGGTTCAATTTTCAGAGAGGCGAAAGTCGTGATGCGTTGACCATCTTCCTGCTTCCATCCATTCATGCTTGCGTTGCCCTCATTCGTGAAGTGACTCTGTGATACGCAAGAACAAGACATGAAACGACAGCGAATTGCGCGAGTTTTGGCCGTTTTGTTGCTGGTCGTGGCGATGGTTGAAGAGGTTCAATCCTTTCACGCGTCCCGACAATTGCGAACGCCCATCCGAAGAACTCCTGGGCCAACCAACAGTAGCAATGTAACCACCTCTGCGACGCCAACTCCAACACCAACACCGTCTCGAAGCCCATCAAACAATCGAACGACACCACCAACCTCCACCCAACCGCCAACGCAGACCCCTCCAACACCAACTCGAACACCAAAGCCCAAGCGCTCGCCCGGAACTCGCACTCCATCACCCTCAAATACCAGCGGAAATAACTCGAAGGATTCCAGTGCTGGCACTGACGACTCAAAGCCAGACCGAGATGACAAAGATGGTTCTTCCACGTCCAAACCAAAGAACGACAAGAAGGACAAGAAGGACAAGGGCGACCTGGACGACAAGAATGACGTGGACGATAAGAATGGTAAGTATGACAAGACAGACAAGAAGGAGGACTCCTCTCAAGGTTCTCTGGGCCCTTCGTCTGACCGCAACGCAGACTCCAAGACGACAACAGGCGGCTCCAAGTCAGATCCTGATCTCTCTGACGTCGAAACGAGCGACTCTAAATTCAAATCTGAGAGTTCGAAGACTGACCTCGGCGGACTGAGTAGTGCAGGCAGTCTCATGGGTTCTGGAGGTCTGGAGAAAGAACTGGGAAACTTGACCGACAGAAACTCGTCTGCTTCGCTTGACAAGGAAGTCGGCAGCTCCTCTGGAGAAACTGTGGTGGGTGATCACAGTCGGAAGGGCAAAGGTAAGATGCCCAACCAAGCAGATTCGTCCAAACCAAAGGATTCTGCCCAGGCATCCAAATCGACTGCTATCTATGCAACTCCTTCCTATACAACGGTTGCTATCAGCACGATCGCGTTCTTGCTGATGTGTGTGCAGTCTTGAGAAGTCAAAGCAAATGCCAGACAGTGTTGCTATGTTCGTACAAGTATACTTTTGTTTGTTGTGACTTGGTGACATGAACTCCACAAGAGAAGAGCTGGTGGCCGAGGGTTTGTGTTGCAATTGCTCGTCAACTCTCTAATCAGCGTGACACGTTTTCTTCTCCCGTTTCCTTCTTACTTGTGCCATCGTTGTTCCTTCTGTCACTGGTCCCTTCTTGTTTGGGTCCCCATGGTGGCGTGCTTCGTCCAATTCTCCTTCTTTGCAGCACAGTGTCTGTACTTTCGGTCGCACTGCGAACATGTTATACATTGTCGAAGCTTCTACACACCAAGGACCAGTCCCGGAGACGATGGAAGGCAATCGTGTGAGTTCTGTTGGGCCTTTGACTGGCACCTGACAGCCAGTTGGCGACCAGAGTAGCTTGCGCTATGGCTGTGACTTTTGGAGATTCGGAAACAGCTCCTTTGAGTCCCAAACAGCACTCGAAAGGCACTGGCTCAGCATCAACACATCACAATGAATCCAGTTCCTTCATCGCCCTGCTGCGATAACACTGTCCTCTACTGGGTTCCATCTGGCGTCACTTCAACAGCTTCCAAGACTCCATCTGTTCTGTCTTTGCAGAAGCCAGCAACTATTCACAACTTGCACTCGCTTCACCACCCTGTTCACCATCTGGGAGGCAGTCTGATCTGTCACCTTGCTTTTGACACCCGTTGATCACCTTGGATGTAGGGGTTCGCCTACCATCTGACTCAGGCGTGGTGAATACTCAGAGGCATCAACTCTCCATAGGTCATCCACTAAGTGTTCTGACTCGCGGTTCCCATCTTCTACCCACCCACCACCTTTCATTTGTGAACTAGTTACACGAGAAGCACGCGACTGCATGAGTTTGGACATGAAGTTCTGCAGCAAAGTGGTCGTGTTAATGGTCTGCGCGTTTGCCATGTCGGTAACGCGGGGAGAGCAGCCGAATGCCGACATGGACCTGGACAAACTTGAAGAGTTATTACGAGCTGCTAGCTCGGGTTCTGGCGGTGGCAATCAACCAACACCGTCGCCCAACAACAACAATAACAACAACAACAACAATAACTCGCCGACCCCCACGCCCGCGCCCAACAACAA
Organism: Paralagenidium karlingii; assembly: GCA_027475765.1. Taxonomy (NCBI): domain Eukaryota; phylum Oomycota; class Peronosporomycetes; genus Paralagenidium; species Paralagenidium karlingii. The sequence goes on from JAMFLO010000533.1 coordinate 16,205, forward strand.
CAACAACAACAACAATGGCAACAATAACAACAATAACAACAATAACAACAACAACCGAACGCCTCAACCATCGACAACACCGAAAAGAGCTGATGAAGTTAACGATGGCGATCTGGATCTCGCTTCGCTTCTTGCAGACGGCTCCAAATCTGATTCCATTTGGAACTCCAACAAAGGAGACAAGGGCGGCAACAGCAAGCCAGGTAACAAAACCAACAATGGCACTGGCGGGTCACGTGACGACGATCTGGACAAGTTGATTGGGTCAAAAGAAGGCTTGGATTCGAGAAACTCGACCGGTAAATTGCCCCACTCGTCTTCTTCTTCGTCTTCTTCGCTGTCAAAGGACCCGACGGTCGGCGATTCGTCCGCGTCCGAGAGCAATAGCATCGAAAAGCCTGCGACGACGTCCCAGGACAAAACGCAGACAACCTCCGCGCCAAAGCGTGATACGAAAGGATCCTCTGATGCAGCAGGTCAGCTCTGCAGTGCGTCAGTGCTCGTGATCAGCTGCGTTGCATGGCTCTTTGTTTCTCTGTAGGATTCTTAGGTCGCTTGCTTTGTGTGTCGTTCTTTTGTTGAGTTAACAGTCAGTTGAACGGATGTCAATTGATCCACAGGCAGTGTCAATGGTGCTAGTTGCAATGTCTTGGAAGACACCGCATTGTGGGGGAATAGCTCAGTGGTAGAGCGCTGGATTCCAGTCCCAGCGGTCGGGGGTTCAATCCCCTCTTCCCTCACATCTTTTGACGCATGTGGACCACACCATGTTTTCTTCCATACTGTATATGACCATGAGCGATGGGGAACCAAAGCCTGTTGTGGAAGACGCCTATCTGTGGCATCTCCGACTGGTTGTGCGCTCGGTTGCGTGCGAGAGAGCCGACTTGTCTGCGCTCTTTTCAAGTGAGGAGAAGGCGCTGGCGTTTGCGTTTCTCAACGAGCTTTCGACGGACGCCCAAGTGCTGTACGCTCGTCTATTGCAACGCAAAGGGCCGTGGTTCAAGACCTCGGCGTTGACCAACTACTTTCGTTTTGTGGCAGCAGCAGCAGCAGAAGAAGAAGAAGAAGAAGAAGAAGAAGAAGAACACGAACAGCAACAAGACGATGGACAGGAAGAACAACATCGAGTTGTGCTGCTCTATCAGCGGCTGCAACAGGCGCTGGGGGTGTTGGTGCGGTTTGGCTTTCTGGTCAGTCTCGGCGCTTCCTCTGATGCTGGTGCTAGGTCGACGACCGCACACGGCCACCAGCATCAACAGTTGCAGCTAACTCAAGCGATGGATGCAATCGACTGCTGCGCGACTTCCAAAGAGCTGACCGACATTCTACGACGTGTTGGCGGGATCTTCAAACACAAAACCACACAGCTGACACGGCCACAACTGGTGCAGACCATTCGCAAAGTGGTTTTCGCCCAGAGACGAATTGATGGCTCGTTCATGCCACTTTGGACCTACGTTCAACAAGTTTTCGCTCTTCAGGTGCAGGTCGCCCATGCGAAGCAACCCAGAGTCAACCGGCAAGGCACGAAAGCCAGCCAGCCCATCGTTCTGGTGTGCATGCAGACCGTCGTGCGCGATTTGTTCCTCCGCTTCCACCGCCTGTTCTACCTAACAACACTGGATTATCCGATGACAACAATGACGACACTCACTAAGCAGCAGCAACAGGAAGAAGAGCACAAGAAGGAATGGGAAAAAGTCTGTTTCCTAGCTTTGGAGCAGCATGAACCCATTCAGTGGCCAGGACTTTTGGTAGCTCTGCGGCAGATTCGTTACCCGAAGTACGACTGCGTTGCGACCCAAAAAGTGTTTGCTTCGGTTGAAAGCTATCTATGCTTCGAGGTTGCCTGTCGAATGCGCAGAGTTGTCAGTGTTTTTCTCGAAATGTACCCTCCGCCTACTGTTGATGGCAAGGGATCTGTGGTCGAAGAACTAGATATCAAGTGGCTTGATGAAACAGCCCCGCAAGTTCTCGTTTTTCAAAGACTTCAGACCATGAGCATCGAGGAGGAGGAAGTCGTGATCGTGAACCCAGGTCAAGAAGACAGTCCGCAAGCGTGCTTGGAGCAGTTTCTTGCGCTTATGAAATCACTCAGTTGCTTCGATGACTTGATCATAGAGGTCAAGAAATGCTTGGTCACATTTGTGAACTTCGAGTACCTTCAAGATCATTCCGATAAAACACCGATCTTCTTTCGACGATACAATGCAGCGTACGTGTTGAGCAGCATTTTGGACGACGCGATCACATACTACGAGAAGAAACGGTGCTACTTCGTTGCAAACCTGTTGCTAAATATGCTTTTGGAAGTGATTTTGGACTCGAAACGTCGAGGAAAATGGTGGAATCGTTTCGCATTGAACACTGAACACTTGGGCAAAAGCGATGATGCCCTTCTGATTGTGCAACGCGCTCTAAAGGACCCGCAAGTGACTGCTCCCGACCGCCTTGCTCTCGACAAACGTCTTGAGCGCCTTTTGAGCAAGGCTAATAAGTCGAAGATGAGTCGGAAGAATGATCACGGGAAGTCCAAGCGTCCTATATACAACGACGACGATGACTTTGTGTCGATTGAACCTCTATCCCAGCCTGGGAAGGAACAGGAAGTATCCGAACTGGACAGGCTAATGGAGCCGATCGCGAGAAGTTATCTTCATGGAAGACCTCTGAATCGTGTAATGGGTCAGAAATCGAGGTTTATTGGGTATGACGACGAGCCTTGTACTGTGGAGCAACTGGTTATGCGGCATTTTGCTCGCGATGGCTGGTACTCCTCCCATTGTGAGGGCTCGTGTTTGCGTTCTTTGTTTGGCTTGATGATGTGGGAGGAGCTCTATCGAAGTGTTCCAGATGTGTTTCAGAACCCGTTTCAGACAGCTCCGTTGGATTTTGGCATTCTTCCATCGTTCTTCGAGGCCAGAGAGCTTCAACTGGCGAAGAGACTTGAACGAATCGCATCTTTCTCAAGTGAAGAAGTGATCCAGGATACTGGCAGAACTTTTCGCGCTCATTATGTGAGTGATTTGCTGCCTCAACACGGCAATCAATTGGTGTCGGACCTAGTGTATAGATCTAATGGTGTGCTATGTAGGGAGAGGCCACCCGCTTTGTGTCTTGGGATTCGTTTCCACTCCAGTACCTCCAACTCGTAGCAGTTGCGATTGGTGGTCGTCGTTTGTCACGCTTGTTCGAGTATATGGTGTCCAACTCGAACGGAAGTCGAGGTGGCCTTCCAGATCTCATCATGGTCCGACTGCGCGGGCAATTGGCGACAAGTGGACTCGAGAAACCAGCAAGTGACGACGATCTTTCTTTTCTAACAGATGCTCATGGCTGGGTGAATCTGCATCAGTTGGTTGGTTTTCAGGGTCAAACCAATCTGAACGATTCCACCGAGAGAAGCACATTGGACATGGACGAGGAATTGCTTCTCCCACCACCTGTGCTGACCAAGAACATCACTGTTGTCGACAAGATAACCGAGGTGGATGTGGACGACAAGGCGATTCTGCACGAGGACTTGAAATGGCCCACGGTTTCTGGTACCAAGGAGCTTGAACTGCAGCTCGTGGAAGTGAAAGGCCCTCGTGATCGCTTGTCGGAGACACAAGTGATCTGGTTGGACCAGCTGAGCAAGATGCAGTTTCCAGTGAGTGTGTTTCACGTTTTGGAAGAGAAATCGCAAGTGACGGCCAAAAAGAGAAAGCTTCAAGGACAAAAAGGTTCGATACGCAAGTGCAGTTGAGAAGGAACTGCGGTTGTGCCAACAAGGATTTCGTTCGAGGAAGAGTTGAAGATGATGGAGGCCATCCCCAGGCGACCACGTTGCGTCGAGTCCTTCCATTCACGACACAATACTACTGCCTGTTCCTAAGAACCAGAGGCGTTCGACTAGTCCAGGGCTTCACAGATGCCAACATTTCCTCACGTCAAGAAACAAAAACACCAAATCAAATCCATTCCGTACACGACATGCAACAGAATTGATCATCGCTACGACGGCACTTCCGTTTCCAAACCACCATCCCGAGAAGACCAAGACCTCACAAAGCAATGCTGCACCCCAACCCGCTGTATCCAGTGTCACACTGACAAGCGTTCAACAGACACTTGCCATGACCGCTGCAGTCGTTGACACAA
>JAMFLO010000534.1:0-20307 GCA_027475765.1 Paralagenidium karlingii
GCTGCCGTGGTTGTGGGATGTGGGGTGCTTTACAAGCGAAGCCAACGCAGACACAAGTACTACCGTGGAGAAGAGATTCCGATCGCTTCGTCGCTATGAAGCTCAAGTGCTAGCTTGGAACAGTAGCGGGGAACAGTGACTGATTGGAGTTGAAATAGGATTCCCATGAAAGAATCAAGCTGTCGTGTTCAATGAATCCATAACCACAGGGTTGCGTGCTCAAGGAGAGTGGGCCGAGAGTCTTCAAACGATGGTGTTTTGTCTGCATTCTCATTGCAATCGTTTTCCACGAACACATCTCCGCTTAAATATCTTATCAGAGATGTATTTCTTACAGTTGGGCCTCTCTCTCTCTTGCGAGATCGTTCGTTTCTAGCAATTCAAGCATCTAGTGACGATCCGCTTATTTGGCTATTCTTTTCTAGTTTCAAGTCTTCGCTCGATGACCATAATCGATTTGGAGATACAAATGTCGCTGAAACTACCCGATGCATCTCGGTCGCGGACTGGCGTCGTCTACGCCACCGATTTCTACTTCAACCTCGTCATTCAGATCTTTCGCGTTGTTTCTATGCAGTGACCTTTGCAAGCACCGCTTAGTGTGGTCCACACATTCGTCGCTTTCTGTTGCTAGGGCAAGGAACAAAAGTGCGTTGATGATTCCCCAGACCCATCCAGTATTTCAGGCTTTGCTTGGCACCCTCACGACTTGGGCATTCACCGCCATTGTAAGTTAGCCCGAGTGACAATGACTTCGCCTTGGCGGGCGGGAGGCTGTGTTCTGAGAGAGACTCACCTGATTGATCATTTCTGCGTGAAGGGAGCTGCTTTGGTCTTTGTTCTTGATGTCAAAGACGTTGAGCGAAGCCAGAAGCTTCACGATGCCATGTTGGTAGGCACAGTTCATCAATTACACTCTGCACGGTCGCAAATATCCTCAATCCGGATGCCATTCTGAGCAGGGATTTGCTGCCGGAGTTATGCTCGCTGCCTCGTACTGGTCTTTGCTGGAACCATCAATCGAGATTGCTTCAGAATCAGAATTGTATGGCCCTCACGGACGCTGGGCCTTTGTTCCTGCTGCTGTTGGCTTCGCGCTCGGTGCTGGTGCAATCGTTTGGACTGAAAAGATCATGCCAGCGCTCGGATCACTGACTGAGAGACCCGAAGGCTGGAGTAAGAAGGATGATTCGGTTCAGTCAGCCATTTCCGATTCACAATCACGCACTGCCAGTCGTGCCTCCACGAGCGCGAGTTTACGCCAACGAAAATCTGGTAATCAGTTGAATGTGCTAAGTTCAATGGATGTCTAATCCGGGCTTTGGATCTGCGCAGGGAAACAAGTGGCGAATGTGACGGATGAGGAGGCAGATCTTGACGAGGTGGATGCAATGGCGAAATATGGAGTTGCTCGCGACTCCAGCAGGTGATTTGTATGATTTTCGAGACATGCAAACGGTCATTTTAGTCCAATTGTGTTGCTTTGTTTGCTAGCTTCCGACGCATTCTGCTGTTGGTCATCGCCATCACTCTGCACAATTTTCCTGAGGGACTTGCAGTCGGCGTTGGCTTTGGTAGTGTGGGTCACGCCCAGAGTGCGAGCTTCTGGACTGCAGTCAATTTGGCAATTGGGATCGGTGAGTAGCGCTGTGGAACTGTTCCAACCAGAATTAACTCGTTGTCAGTCAAGTGTAACACCCGGTATGATTTGCACAGGATTACAAAATCTGCCAGAGGGTCTTGCCGTCTCAATGCCTTTGCGACGTGAAGGCATGCCGCCGTTTCAGGCATTCATGTGGGGACAACTCAGCGGCGTGGTGGAGCCAATCGGCGGAGTATGTTCATATCGGGGGTTTTCTTCGCTAGCTTAACCCATTGTTCATTCATTGTAGGTGATTGGTGCTGTGGCAGTGATGTATGTGCGCCCTATCCTTCCGTATGCGCTGTCCTTTGCTGCTGGGGCAATGATCTTGGTGGTCGTGGACGATCTAATTCCTGAAGCGAGTCAAAGTGGAAACAAAAAGCTGGCGACTGCAGGAACAATCGTTGGATTCATCGTCATGATGGTGATGGATGTGGCCTTAGGTTAAAGCCTAGATTCTTCAACAGACCATTTCAACGAAGCAAAAGAAATGAAGTTGTTATCCCAGCGAAACAGTTCAGCGATTTTTCATGGTTAACCGTCGTAGGAATCGCTCTGCAATACAAAGTGTCCTTCTACTTCTCCTTCGTCATGCTCGCACTGTTCTGTCCTACTGTCCTCACGCAATAGTATCACGCGATTGAAAGCCACATTGAGAATTATCCCTGCAGCCACCATCACGATCCAAGCTGCAACATTCTCCATGAATGTCTCGGTATCAAACGCCGACTCAAACGTGTCGCCCCCTGGATCATCGCTCAGATTCACTGCTGAAGCTCGTGTGATGATCGAGTCACACACAGCCTGAGCAATTCCAATGCGACTGTTCTCAATGTCGTATACAATATTGTGATCAGCTAGTGCATTGGCACCAATCAGAGTGGTCTTGACGTCATCATTGAAGAATAGGGTCCCAGCGAATGTGTTTGAGCTCAGTTGGAACATGTATTCATCTGGTTTGACGCATAAACTGACGCCATTCTGAAAGTTGAAGCAGATAGCCGGCATCGACTTGAGCTTGTTTGCGGTGATGTGATATTTGGTCCCTCCAAACGGCACATTATCGGATGATCCAAAAGCCTGAGTCCATGCACTTGTAAGCGGCTGTTTCACAGCACTCGGTAGGTAGATGAAAGTTGATCCACTGTCGAGCACACAACCGCGTTTGGCGTTCAATATCTTGTTCGAAACATCGACATGTTTGCCTCCAACGGTAATCCCTTCCAGCCAAACTGCCCAGTACTGATGCCCGTACTCGCGAGTTGGAGTGTATCGGATCTCAGTCGTGTTGAGTGACAGGTCGACACCTCCGAGGACAAATGTGCCACCGGTGCGAGATAGGCATTGAGAAAACATCCTGTTTTTGGTCACTTTGTGGCGATAAAACTGCTCGAAGATCGAGTCATGATGGCGCGAAAGACCTATTATTCCATCCGAATCAGAGTTCTCAAAGGCACCATTTGCCTTGAAGATGCAACCGAAATCAATTGGAGAAGATAAAACTGGGTGATTTCCGAGGCTCATGATATCCGTCATTTTGTATGCTTGCCAGAAATCTCCTTCGACGTATTTTTGTTCGTAGATACACTTGGAATCCTTGCACACAGAGCATTCCTCTTGATCCGTTTGGTCTGTAATCGAGCAGGTCACATAAGAACCAGTGCTGGACATTCTGTACGGGGGATTGGCGTGCATGCCGCATGAGGAACACGACGAGCAAATGAATGCTGTCTTGCCGCTGCCGGTGTCGATGATGAGTTCTCGTGTCTGGCCTCCCACTTTCGCTTCAATTGTGTGGGTTCCTTCTCCAGTGTGCATTGCAATCTCAGCTGTGACCGACGAAGCAATTTTATCTTGCGACTTAAGTGTAACACCTTGACCCATGCCTTCATCGTACGTGGAATGGAAGTCCACGAGACGCTGGATTTCCTGATTACTGGATTTTCGGTTGGCATTCAGATGGATCACTTGAGCAATACAGCCACCAACACAGGACCAGAGAAGAGTCAAACACGCCAAACGAGCACAGCGCGTACGCATTGTTCCTTTCTAACAGGACACACTTCAGAATCAACACCCCTCAGACTCCTCGCAGTCGCTTTTGGATCCATCACACAAAAGATCGCGTCCTCTCGATATCACCCAATCAGGACGAAGACTGAGTTCGGATAATACAACAGAAAAGTGGAGAAGCTGGGTATCGATCCCAGTACCTCTCGCATGCTAAGCGAGCGCTCTACCATCTGAGCTACATCCCCTTATGCTTAAGGGTTCCAATAATATACACACAAATTGATGATGTAGGTGCCCTTTGGAAGGCATATCTTTCAAGGTCGTTCGAGACGTCAGGACACCAAATGGTGGCGACATCAAGCCCTTCCGCGCCTTCGGCTGTGGAAGATGATCGTGGATCTTTTCGAAAGGAAAGGGGGGGTTCAGAGGGTGGTAGTTTTGGTACTGTGCGTCTTTTTCCAACGCAAACTCGATTTGTCACTGGAGTTGCCCGCGCCTACGACGACGATTATCCTCCCGAGCTTAGCCACGTTGTCAAGGAGAAGGATTTTGAAACAGCCATCAATCAGATTAACAACACGATGAAGGATTATTGGCCCTGCTGTTTCTGTATTTGCTGCGGATACAGCTGCTGCTTGTGCACTCTGGGCATGTCACTTTTGTGTCCGAATCTGTGCATTCGCGACGTGAGAATCATCGCTAAGTCCCTTATGGAAAAGCACTGACGGCTTTTTTCTGTTTAGGCTGAGTTATATGTTCGTGCGCTGATCGATCGAATCAATCGACGAAGTTGTTTCTCCCGAGCTGCAGTGGAATGGAAGCTGGTGAAGAAGTGCGGACGCTCGTGGGTGAGTGACCTGTTACTTGCGGTCCTGTTCCTTGTGTGTCACCCAGGCTTATCAAAGACACACTTGGCGATTGCAGATTGAGATCACATATCCTCTCGATCAAAAAGCTTTATCCTCACGCATCACTTACCAGACTGGGCTATTAGACAATTCCATGGCCAATTCAGCTTCTTCTGCTCGTGGTGCTTCGACTGTCGAAAAGGCAAATCAAGCCACCTCCCGATTGTTATCAGTGTGAATTCCTCTCTCTATTCGACGGATTTCGTTGGAGTGCCAATCGACTGCTTGTTCCTTGCCATTATAGTAACTTTTGTTCCATTCTAACTGCAACCCCATCTCATGGAGAATAAGCTTGTCATCCCCGAACCTGGTGGTGCTCTTCATCACTTATGGCGCTCACTAAATCTAAGACGTGCCTGGCTCGCGCTGCGGGTTGAGCTGCTGTCCCAGTTATTCAGCGCTCTTGCGTTTGGAACGCTTTGGTTTACCCTATTGAACCGTTAAGAAACCTCGCAGAGTGTTTCGGAATTGGCCCAACCGTTGGGTGAATTTGTCACGATTCGCAGCTTCCAAGTTTGGCAAAATGTCAACAAACAAACCTGAAAACGCTTCTTCAACAAGTGCTTGATTCTCCATGGACTGGGAGCCGGAAATCGTTTGTTTGTAGGCATTCAACGCATCTTCGTTGCACAATGTCAGACTCAGGATTGGACGCGAAAGGGCCCATTGTGATGATGCATCACCATATATCAAAATGTCAAAGAGAGAACTCAAAAGCATTGTCCACATGTTGGGGTTCGCTTGAGCGTGCACGAGTAGAGCGTGCTTCAGAGGAGTCTCTCGTTTTTTCTTGATTTCGTGATAATAGAGCGTGGCGAAATGATCAACTGCCGTCGCGCATTGCGCTGCAATCGCCAAGTCATAGGAATTGATTCCTTCGTGAAGCGACTGTACGAGTTGCCCAAAAATGGTTGTGTCCAGACTCACCACAGAGCTGATTTGATTTCGGAACAGCATCTCAAGAAAGAAGAAATAGGCATTCTTGACTTTGGGGTAATTCTACATGGACGGTAACTCATTTGTTTAGTACTCATAACGACACCAGCCGAGTCATCAGGAGAGTTCTTACCATCAAATCCTCCGTGGGAATCGATAACACTAGTTGCAGCGCAATTTCCAGTGCGTTTTCAAGAGATTTGTCGTTATAAAGCTTGAAGACACCAAAGTTCACATAGTTCCCCCCGAGAGCACGATACAAAACCCCCAAGCAGAGAGAAATCCCTTTGTACTTTTCGGCATATGCATTCTTTCCGACTTGAAGTGGTTGAATTCTCGTTCCATACGCGACGACAACCTTGCTTAGTTCTCGAAACAAAAGAATTCCGTTCGCCGAAGATTGATCAAACATAACACGTTGCGCTTTGTTGTACGCCAGCTCCTGGAGAAACTTGAGCAATGCCGTCATAACACTAGGGTAATCGAACAACTCTTCCGCGGCGCGGACGAATACAGGGAAGTAGGTCGGGTAAAGCAAATCAAAAATGCAGCTGAAAGTTCGACGGTTGTGAGTCTGCTGGACAATGCCCCTCAAGTCTCGACACACACCAATCACAGCTTCACGAACCTCTGGAACACGAAAGTTCGGCATTTGCATCAGTTTGTTCAGAATGTCTTCAATTGGCTCCATGAATCGCTCGAACCGCTCGGAACTCTCATCGAATGCTGTGGTGAATAGGAGCCTGGCGATAGTCATATGAAAAGTCGTTCGATGGCGCGTGTTGGCTGGGATCATCAAAAAAGGAAACTCGTCAGCCGTGTGATGACCAATCAAATACTGCACTGTCTCGAGTCCCAAGAGCAGTTTGCCTGAAGAATACCCTGATGCGATCTCGAAGAACAATGCGAGAGTCTTGTTGATCACAACCTCGTCTTCTCCCCAAAACTTGAGATTGTTGCCAATCTTCGTTACAATCATATTGACAACCACCGTATGATCGCCAAAACCAATTCGTTCAAACATTCGTTGATACGCCTTCGCCTTTCCAGTCATTACACTTTCAGTTTGGCCCATCAGGGGCGATGACGTAAGCGAGTTGTTGGAGGTCGAAGGGGGCAAAGACGATGGCATTCCATGCTGTTCACCAATGTAGCTCTTCCGGAAGCTGCTGAAATAGTACAACAAAGCCAGTTCAAAATGCAGGTTTGCCTTGTGCTGGCCGCCCGAAGCAATCAGTCGGTGTTCAGTGAGTTGCATCGCACGAAATACTCGTTGAGACAAATCAGCGTCCACCAACTCATCTCCTTCTGTTGACGTTGCCGCATATGCTTGACCTCCGATGATAGCTCCGATGATGTAGATCAGCCATGCAAGTTGAGCTTCCATGCATCCTGCACCTTGTTGCATCGATTCGTCGTCCATTTCACCTGAACCGCTCTTGCAGATTTCAGCATATTGACTGAGAATTGGATCAAACAAGGAACAAATATACTCTCCTGTCCTGCGATATTTGAAGTGACATAGTGTCGGCAGTTTCTCGAGTTGCTCATAGAGTCCTCCTTCATCATCCAGAGGGTTCTCGAGAGTGTCGTCCGAGGAAGATTGCTCAGCCGACTCTAAACGCGACTGAATATAGGCCTGGATCACTTGAGGAACACTTGAGTCAAGAAATGTCGTTGAGTCGTTTGGTGAGTCTGGGCGATCAACTCGGACATATGGAAGTGCGGCAACAAGTCTGGCCCAAAGCCCAAGCAAGTAATGAATTGAATTTGAGGACCATTGCCATTGTCGAAATGACTTGACAGTGAATTCTGGTGTAAGCTTCATCCACTCGGTGAAAGTGTCCGTCTTCATCAGTTCCGACAATTGGTAATTGGACTTAAGGCGCCCCAACAACCGACAAAATTCGTGGTAGTTTTGGTGATCGGAGAGTCCGTGCTGAGTTGACAATATCTGGCAAATACCTGTCAAGAGCTGGGAGAGAAACACTCCACGTTCTTTGTCGGGTAAGAAGAGATTTCGCCGCACAGAAGCCAACAGCATAAGTGTCTCGAGGCATTTGGCAGAGTTTGGGGGGGCGTTGGCATTGTAAAAGTCGAACAAAAGCTGCATTGTTTGAGGCTCTTGAATAACTGAGCGCCACGAAGTTGGAACTTGCAACGAACTCGACTCATCCGATGATTCATCAGGGTTTGTTCCAATGAAATCAAAAGACAGGCACTTGATTGCAAGGCTCAGCGCCTGGTCAGCCATGCGACTCTCTTGATCTCGACTGGCTCCGATAATATTGTGGAGCTGCAGCTGACGTAGAGTCGTCAATGAGACTTGAAAAATGCTGAACAATGAGTCTTCTCGAAATGACACAGCGATCTTGCGATGAAATGTGATGTTGCGCCCCGCAACAGGGAGATTCATTTCCGTGACGAGTTCATTGAGGATCTGAAGCCCGATGATACAGTGATCAACTGTTGCTTGGAGAAATTTGGTTACCTCGTTCACAATTTCCCGGTGCTGTTCGTCATCAAACCATCCAAATTTGGTCAATCGGCACACCATTTGAATCAGCGACGTGGTCACGAACTTCTCCAGACTTGGCCCCTTCTGAGCCAAATACCCTAACACGTAATTTCCTGTAGAGCACGAAAAATTTCAAAACGAAAGCGTTAAATAAATACAATGGCAACAAACATGCAAATCGACGACGCAACTCACTAATATCGACTCGTTGCGATGCTGTGAAGTTGTTCCAATGGGTGGTGATTAGTTTGGTCAAGCTGTTGCTGGCAACAAGCAGCGCATACGCCGAATTCGAGTGATCCAGCACGTATTGACACTGTGGGATGTATTCCGCCGAGCTTTGAAGCACGAGAACGCTCTGCTGGGCATGGTTTCGCTCAGTTTCGTTGGCGCTCTCGTAGAGCACTTTGCAGAGGTTTTCGAGGCTGCGGAGTTGAGTCGCGTCCATCGATCAGTCTTTGTGTCAGTTGCTCAAGTGCGTCCGAGATCCAGTAGTGTGTGAGTTTTCTCTTTTCCCTTCGATTACTCGGTCGTTGGTCCTAAACGCCCAGTGCTCGATCGCGTGGACTGGGTCAGCGCGGGAGGCGTGAGGTGGTCTTCTCGTTTCCTCTACTTTGCTTTACCCAGAGTATTCTCCTCAACGAATCCAGAACTAGGTACTGCAATACCGTCACACAGCGGTTACTGGTTGATCACCACCACTACTGATGGCATGACTTGATCTGAGTATGTGCAATAGCAGGAATTGATGGACTTCGTGGAAGAAAGCAATTCAAAGCTCAAAGCAACCATGTTGAATGCGATGATTACTTCGTATAGAGATTCAGCCCATCCAGCGATATGAGGGCAGGCGATTGCCTTCCTCGTCCACCTGACAGTCACGGTTGAGACACACCCAAATCAGCGCCAGAGTCGAGTCCTTGACGCCGTCGTGCGAACGAACAAATACAGCGCCTTGACTGCCGCACATTGGACACGTCACATCGTAATCCCGCTGGAGGGTCGGGTCATCAATTATGTCGGGTGGAAGCACGTCGAGCTGCACACTGATGAGCGGATCATGTGAGTACTACACAAGCCAAGAAGAGGGGGTTGCAACAGAGGACCCACCGAGTGTCTTTCACGAGCTCGTTAACGTAAATACAGTTCTCTTCCACTTCCTCTGCTTGCCCGCAATTGCGGCACCGAAACATGAGACGTTTAAGCTCTCGGTCTTGACTGGGATAGAGCATGTTATTGCTGCGATAAGTCACGAATTGTCCAAGTGCCGCACAGAACAATAGCACAAGCGAATGATGGTGAATAGCTCAACTCTGCGGCGAGAGAGAATGAGACGTCGCTGATTACTTACCACTCGCGACAGAAACGCATGCCTGCTGCTGCCATCTTGTTGTTGTTGTTGTTGGACACTCAGAATCGTACTTTAGACGCGTCGTTATTACCGGTAACTGAATTTGGGATCCATGGCAATGGCGTTGAAGCAGAGCTTGGCAAGCGAATCGGCATGGCGCAACATCCAAGAGATCGTGCGCAAAACATTCGTGACGATGGAAAACCTGATTTCACAGCAAAGCAAGACAATCGAAGCGACCAATGGAAAGATCGTGACACTACAGCACGAACTGGTGGGCAGAAACATCTAAGTATTATACAGTTTGCCGAGGACTCAACCATAATCGGAATCAGGAAGCGAGAGACCTCAAGTGGCAAGTTCGTCTAGAAGAAGAGAAGTCTATCCTGATCGACATCATAGAAAAGAAGCAAGATCGAGTGGAGCAGCAATTACGCGATTCCATGGCTTTAGAATTGGAGAAACTGAGGACAAAAACATCGGAGAGTAAGGTTAGAGTTCACTGCGATTCACGGTGGTTGTGACGCGAGTGACAATTGAATGCGCTGAGCAGACATTATTGTCGCAAGCAGAAGAAAGGTTTCTGTCCAAGAAAGAGTATGAAGCCAATTTGAAGGCCTTAGAAGAAACCGCCAGCAGTGTGACATGTGCTGCTTCGGTATGACACTTCGTACTTGCTGCTCTTTGTGTTGTCACTTGAGCTCTTGTGATGTTCGTAGACGAATGAACCATGGAATTCTGAATGGAGATCCATTCAAGAGAGTCAACTACAGGAACTCCAGAGTCGCATCCAGGTCACAGAGGAGACAATGAAGAGGATGACAGCCCAGGCCAAGGACACTCAGTGTCGCATGCAACTCCCAACTAGTGAACCGTGTTGGTTCGAGTCGGTGAGCTCGAAGTAATCCATATGCTTGGCAAACTCTTATGTGCAGACCGACTGTGTTGCTTTTGGAGCAGGGCGATTACGACGTCAAACTCAGTACGCTGCATCAGATGCTTCAAGATGCTGAAATGCGACTGATGAAAAGCATACTCTCGCTGAAGCAAGAGCTCACAACTGTCATCAACAAGAAGGCATACAGAACTGAGTGTGTCAAGGGACTTAACCGAAAAGTTGACTCCGGTATTATCAACATCATTCAGCCCTGTTGCTAAAGGATGGTCTAACACAGTGGTGCAGTGGAGGCGTGGAAGCTACTCGATCAAAAGGCGGACGTTCTGCAGGTTGAAGAGCTGCAGTCGCGCTTGTGTGCGTGCATGGAGCAGATGTCAGCCCAGACACTTGGAGATCTTGATAGTATTCAGCGCTTGATCAAGAGAAAGGTTGACAAACAGATAGTTGACGATCTTGACAACAAACTGGTGGGGTTTTGAAGAATGGGGCAGAGTTCTCGTGGTGCATTGCTCATGATACAATGTATTATAGCAAACACTTGCGTCTGTCGTGAACTCTTGGCAGCAAGACTTCGACCAGTTGCGTCATCATGTAGGACGAACCGTTCTGCACACTCAAAAAGAACTGCAAAACCAAATCGATGCGAAGTGCACAACACGAGAGGTGGAAAGCGCTTTGCAAACGTGGCAGGAGAGATTTGGTGGGGTGGTAAAGCGAAGAGATTTTGAGCAAATGTTTGCAGAGATTCGAACTATCAAGAGGCAAATAAAGAGTGAACTCTTTCAAGCGCGTTGGATCTGGAAAGAAGGTCGTCCCACAGAGATGCAAACGATTGCATGGAATATCCAATCGGTGAATGTCAACAGCGAAATGTTTCTTTGGAAACAAACCGCCAAACCAGATCAAGTTGTGTTGATGGTTCCTGGTTTGTATCATCTTGAGGCGGCGTTTTTCACATGTTTTTCACCGACGATTCGAGTTCTGGTAGATGGTGAACCTGTATGGCAAGCGGACGGAACTGCAGACGAAAGAGCCAACGCACAGAGGGGCACAAACTTGCAGAACCCGAGTCAGAGGATTCACCACTCTTTAGGAATGATTGCAGGCCTTGAACTCTCGTGTTTTCTTGCACTTCCGAGACCATCGACACTCTCGATTTCGTACGACAAGGACGAACAAGCTCAGGCCTTTTTGAATCTGCGCAAGCTGTGAATTCAAGGATCTATTAGAAATAATAATGACCATTAATGGGAACCAAATCCGAGTTCATCGCTGCTTTTGGCGATATAATAGGCTCGGTGCTTCGCGTATGACTCTTCTTCTTAGTTGGGTCCTGACGATGATGATGATGCTTTTTCTTTTTTGCCACATTCGTTGACGAAGTAGAAGACAAGTCTGACATCGTCACAGGTGACAACAGGGTGGAGATCGTGAGCGGTTGAGCAAACGAGATTGAGTTGGTGGAGAACGTTGAGGGTGTTGATGATGCAGATGGACTCGGTTTGGCGTTGAGTGGTGGGCTTATGGCCCGAGAAGCTTCTTCATACTCCTTTAACATGCGATTGGTGACCTATCGGTGATCGATTATGTCAACAAGTGCAGACAACGTTCAAAAGAGCATAGAATGCACCTTGAATGTCATTGCAGCCTCCAAAAGCTCGGTCGTGTTGGACGTGATACTCTGTGCGGAAAACAATACTTGAACACCAATTTGCTGCTTGAACCGCGGATTATGACGCACTCACCACAGATTCACGAAGTGAGTAGAACACTTGCGGGATCTCCTCGAACGGAGTGAGGAGGATTCGATCCTGCAGTGAGAAGAGTAGAGCAAGGCAAATACGGAAGAACATTTTCCATCCATATACGAGAAACCCGTCGAATGCTCGCACAAGAACAGGGTAGCTGAGCACTTCCATGTTGCAGAATAAGGTCATCAGCCATCTGTTGCCACAAAACGCCGAAATAAATGAGTGAATAAAAGGATCTGTATCATGGACACATAACTCACTCCGTCGCGAACATGCTCACGGGATACTCAATCTCGTTCAGGTACAAAGATAATTCAGGCAAGCGCAAGCTGACAAGCTTTTCGAGCTGGGCGGATCGCATCTTGAGATGTGGAATCCCGGGGCAGTAGAGGTGATCAAGTCGATAGGTTCGGCTGACCATGAGGCAAGTAAAGATCCAAAATGCCCGACTCTCACCCCAACTGCAAACAGATAAGAGTAAAGCAGCAACGTGATCCATGCCCTGGCAGTAACCAGTCTCCGTGTTGATGCTTGAGAAAGCGCGCAACACATTCGTGAGAGATCTTTTTTTCACGTCTTGATTGGGTTCGTTTGCGGCCTGCGCCTCTGAGTAGGAATAACTCTTTCGCCGGGTCCTTCGCAATGACGATGCCCCAAATGTACGTTGAACATCGTTCGCAATCTGAGTGTCGTGTTCCAATCCGCCAGCCCTCTCACACTGTGTCAGAATCAGCTTTTGTGCACACAGAGTTAGCGACCACAGGTATGAGGCATTATTCTGATTTCTTCTTCCTACCTCGTAAGTCTTATCCCATACCGAAATATTAGCACTGTTAGGCTGGGATTCCGCACAGACAAGTGTTTGCCATGTCGCGGTTGGAATACCATTCGCAGACCCACTCTCCTCATCAGAACTCGACCCCGATTCTACACTGATAGCTTCAACAAGATCACAGAGGTAGGCTCGAGTTGTAGAGTCTTGCAGACTCAAATACTGCCAGATACGAGGTCGAAGTCGTTCACCAACGTCACTCTCGATAACTCGACGCTTAAGCACACCCATTCGTTCGACTTCTTCGTGCAGGCATCGTGAGGTTTGTTGAAGCATTTTCACTTCAACAAACGTGAGATACTTTGAGGCCACCGGAAGGATGATGGTCCATATTGCACCGCCACACCAGATTGAATCACGCAACACAGTTAAAACAACATCCATTTTTTCTACAGCTCTCTTCGAGCGGCATTGTGCAGCTTTTAGAGTCATCAAAAGCTGACGATGTGCTGCTCTGAGCTGGTCGTTCGCCTCAAGAGATTCACTTGGCTGGAACTTGCATGCAGGTGGGGTCTTGATGCTGACACTGACAGGACTTCCAATTCGCTCCTTGATCTTGGTATCTATTTCAATCATATCACACCCGGCTTTTTCCGCTCTGATGCGCAGTTTAGCTGCCAACCACAGTGTCAGCACAAGGCAATTTGGAAAGCCTTTCACATAATGAAGTGACTTACATTCTTCACGCTGCTTAGCGAGTACGATTGCGTTCGTTTTGACTTCAATACACTTGATGGAGTTTTCGATTTCGTTGTTCTCTTGCATAATGCGCCGTACTTCAGCGAGGCCTTTGTGGTATTGAATGTTTTGAGAGCATTTGCGACACACACGCAAAGACCTCACAGGTGCCCCAGGACATAATACCATTTCAAGAAAGCTGTTGGCACATTCAGCACAGAATACTTCGAAGCACATTCGACACTACACAACGGCAAGTCAGACAGTCAGATGCAACTAGTCTTGTAAGGTAATGTTGCTCACGTGATGGCGACGAGTCCGGAGTGAGAACGCTATCCCACAATCTTCACATTTCTCTACAAGATCATCACTTTTCCATGTTTTGTGTTGCATGGCAATTGGAAACTCGTAGACGTGATCCCATCCGGGCAGAACTCTATCGACAATGCCAACATATTCATGCATGGCGCCTTCTACGCTTCTATCACTTAGGGAGTCCCAATGACGCCTTGAAAAAGCCAAGTTGAGAAAAGATAAGGTGCAGTTTAACACCAAGCCATGCCAAACAACGTCTGAGCGAAGTGGTCAACATACATAACACAGCCCGCGGAATCGAAGAAGCCAACGCAACCAAGACTGAAAAGAGATTCCAACCGTGCTACAGAATCATCCCGTTTTGTGAGTATTCAAACCACAGATTTCAAGTCCAGACCTTAGCGTTAGACGCACAGGTTGTTCGAGGTCTGAATGTGGCAGCGCGTTCAACTGCAACAGACTGCTTCTCATTGCGGCAGTTTTCCGTCGGACCCTTCAAACACCAGACAAAATTTTTTTTGGTAAGTGAATCAAAGAAGAAAAGAGCAGAGCACATGTAATATGAGAAAAGAGAACCTGTTGGATATAGCACTGAAGACTAAATAGACGGATCTCTTCGTGTTTAAGCGCCTCGATTACAAACGGATCGACTGCGCGCTCGGACCCATGGTAATACTTGTGGAAAATCGACAACACTATGGCATTCGCACGCGTGAATCGGATTTGCATTGGATCTCTCATGGTCTTTATCGGCGAGGACGATGCAGTCGGCGATGTCTGTGTGTTCTTGTTGCTTGCATTCTCCATCTGTCTCCTTGAATGCTGTCGCAGGCACACTTTGCTTTGAAACGTCACAATGCTAAATGAGCCGCCGGACGAAAATAGTGTTTCCCACACTAATCTCCTAAAACTATGTATCCACACCACACCCTTTTTTTTGTATTGAGATTGGACAACAGAAACTGTGTGCAGAGCTCGACGCACACAAGCATCTTTTTCGGTCGGCAGCCTGTCGTTCATGTAGTTACTGACATCATGAAGGAAAGACCATTGGTCGAAGCTGCATTGCATGAATGAGACCACCCCAGATGTGTGTCAAAACCAATTGTGTTTGGTACACAATGGAAAGTCCACCAGAACCCCAGTGTTACGTTGGGGGTAGGGGAGCGTTGGGTTTGGCAATCCACCTATAATGGCCTGTGAAAGTTTGTGTTTATCAATTACAAGAGGTTTGTTCTGCGTTTTTGAGCATCTCAGTTTGTAGTCGGAGACTGAGACAAAGAAAGAAAGAAGTCAGCCGGTCGATAGAGACTGGTAAAGCGACAAAGGGAGAAAGTTTATCTCAACGACGAAGCGAGAAAGAAGGTCGTAAAAGAGAACGTGGGCGAACGACGACGACGCCAACCGAAGAGGAAGGGAATGCGCGTGTGGTGAAGACGCATTGGCGAGCGGAGAAAATGCGAAGAAAACGAGACCGCGACCCGATGTCGCCGTCTCTGAGTCAGATGGAACTGGAAGCGACAATGCCGACAATGCCGCTGCCGACGCCGGATCGAGAGCAGGGTCACGAGATCGAAGAAGAAGAAAAGAACCCATACATGAGATTCGACGACTTTAGACACAGCACCCAGCCAGTTTCATCGTGTGGATCATTACCCCGCCAGAACCATTGGTGGTGTCGATTATTACCCCCTCCTTTTCGAAATCGGCGAAAGTATTCATCGGATCGCTCTCAAGGACAAGAATCCGAGGCGTCTGCGTATTATAAAGCTAGAGAAGACTTTGATCAGGAAATGTTTGTGCGAAGCATTTTGGAATCGTACGATTCGTCGAGTTGCTCATCAATGAGTTCTTCGATGAATCCGCTGTCGTCAGCGACTACTTTTGTGGATCATGCCGGGGAGATCTCTGTCACAATTGATGAATTAGCCGCGTCTGCACCTTCGTTTGTGATGGAAAACAATGTTATGAGTCCAGAAGTCTCAGCAGTGGACGAAGTACGCGTGATAGACTCAAGTCAAATGGTTGAACCAGAGCCAAAGAAGAAAAAGAAACCGAAGCGCCCTCGTCCTCGACTTTTTGCAGAGCAAAAGCAGTTCGAAAAAGACCAACACCGCGCTAGATCACGACAAAAAGGGATCGTTTTTGCTCTGTGCTTTGCGATGTCACTCATCGTGTTTCTCTTGGCTGCATGTCGAGTTGCTACTTGGAAAGTGCATCGCATTGATTCCGCTGTGAGAAGTGAGACCAATATCACCAACGTGACTACTGGATCAGGATCGGATCTCGGATCTCATTCTGGGTCCGCTATTGGTCCTGACGGACAACCACTGCCGTCGTTGCAGTTTCGTGACAGTCTGGCGAAGACCCCAACACCAGAACAGCAAGAAAAGCAGAAAAGAGCTAAAGCTGCAAAGGAGAAAGAGACAACTGAGATCATGGAGAAAAAGACGGCTGCAACGTACGTTCACGCGATGCTGGTGACTCTTTCGTTGTGGAGTTCGCTGGTTGTGATCGGTCTTTACATTACGTTTGAATCATTCCGAACGTATTCGATTCCATTTGTGCTGGAATTAATGGTTGTACAGAGTGGCTACTGGATGACGAGTCTTGTTTTGGTCTTGGTGAGGGTAGACCAAATGAGTGGTATTAGCAGTTTGTTTATGGGCATCGCCGAGAGCTCATTCAACTTCGGACAGATTTCCTTCGCGTGCGCCATCGCTTTCAACATGTACCGGTCCGTGGTGTCATACGCAGATGTGTTGCTGGACTCAAACAGCGCAAGAAAAAGATACCGAACGTACACAGTGAACGTGATGGTGCTGTCGGTTTTGGCAGGTATCATCTTGTCATTGGTGAGTTATCGAATGAGTGAAGGCAAAAGCAAAGCGTATTTTCTGCCGAACTTCAACCTGACGTGCCGCTCAATCCTCTACATTTACTTCCCATTGATGGCTTTCAGTTTCAACTTCATTTTCTATCTGCGGTTCAAACGTACAATCGGCGATGCGTATCCCCAATCAGCTACTGGTCGGTTGAATCAAGTCGCTCGCTCGTACATGCTGGTGTTTTTTGTCTGCTGGGGCAGTGTAATTGCAATGACCGCGCTTCAGAGTCAAGAAGAACTTCACAAGCCCTCAATTCTGTCGATTGTTTTGCAGTCAATTTTTGATATCCAGGGCATTTTCACGGCAATTATCACGCTGCTCAACTTCTACAAATGCCGACGAGCGTTCGACTTCGGGCTTTCACTGAAAGCAATTGACGCAACCAGCATTGAGTTTGAGGAGCCGTTGAAGATTCTCGGAGAAGGCACCTTTGCCGTAGTGTTGAAAGCCAAATGGCATCAAGGCATGCTGGACAACACGTTGCCAACGACTGTGGATGTGGCGGTCAAGACGTTCAAGCACACACAGTTCGAGAGTCTTGATCAAATGAAAGAAGAAGCTTACCTGGCATCCAAACTAGTACACCCATGTGTCATGATGACGTATGGTTGTTACACGATCGGCAACAACCTCTACATCGTGTCAGAGTTTCTTGGTGGTGGCACGCTCCAAGACGTGATTGATGCCAATACAAGTTTGCCCTACGATGTTATCCTGCGCTACGCTCATATGATCGCGATGGGAATGCGTTTCTTGCATGGTCTTCCAGTACCCATAATTCATCGGTAAGTTGGAGCGATGAATTCCTTGATCGATGTCTTTCTCACATTTCTTCTGATCAGTGATCTGAAGCCACTAAACTGCATTTTTGACGTCGATCAAGAAATGCTTAAAATCGCTGACTTTGGTGAATCGAAGCTTTTTCACAAGGAAGAGCCTGTTGTTCGAAAGGGAGTGGAATTCTACCCCTCTGCCGACGTGACGTTACAGATGACGACAAACATTGGCAGTGCTTGTTGGGCAGCACCCGAGATCTTGAAGGATGATGCCAAATCCGAATACTCCTTGAAGGTGGATGTATACAGTTTTGGAATCATTTGCTGGCAGCTTTATACTTGTCAAGTGCCGTACGAGGATATTCCTGGCAGTGTGTTGGCGGTGGCAGAAGCTGTCTTGGACGGTGTGCGTCCACCGATTCCTGCAGACTGCCCAGTACTTTTTACCAAGATTATGCGTCGCTGTTGGCATGATGATGCTATGCGAAGGCCCAATTTTGAAGATATCGTGCAGTTACTGGAGATGGAAATGGACCAAATCAAGTTGGACAGACAAGCAAAACCGCTTGTGTGATGTGTCTTCATTGATCTTTCATGTGATAGTCGATGATAGTTTCATAGTTATGGCCAGACTTTTAGTTTGTTTGACCACTGCTCGTCGTCGTGGACCAAGTAGGCACTAGGCATTTTTGGGTTTGCGCGACAAGCTAATCTTGAATGGATGATTCTTTTCCATTCTCTTGACTTTTTTTCAAGACTTGAACTCGCCTCCTCTCACCATTCACTATTACTGTATGCATCATGATAGATCCAAAATACATGTGCACAGAGAATATTGAACGGAGGGAGTATCTTCTATCATTCTACGCATCCAGTTCTTGACAGCTCTACTTGTTGACTGAACCTGACGAAGTCGAGTTGACAAGACGTTGCGTTGAGCGGTCTTTCTTTCGTCGTAGCGAGGCAAGTGCCTGCGCACGCTTGCTGTACTTTGATTTCTTGTTGAGAACCTCTCTGTCATCCTTTTCCGTTCCCATGCTCCTTGTACTTCCCATAGTGGTGATGAAGAAGCCTTCACGAAGCATTCTTCTTCTTGTCGCGTACCCACGATAGACGCGCTGAATGTCCGTCACAGCTTGCTTCGCTCGGACCCTTTGTTTATTCAGACTCTCTTCGAGCATTTGTTGACGTGACCGACGTCGGAGTTCCAGTTCTTGCCGAGCGTGGAGTCTGTCTAGATGATTTCGAGCACAATGCTGCAGCTTGTTGGCGTATATATCGAGCATCTCTTTCTAGAGTTGCACAAAGCAGTTGTTGTTGGATTCAAAAGCACCAAACGGGTCTGACGACACACCAGTCGCTCACCTTTCGGGAAGCTAGAACTTGCTTTGCGTGACGAATTTGTATCCGTGAGTGGCACATTTTTTGTATTTTGATGGCGGCTTGATGCCTCTTTTTATCGTTTTTGCGGATCAATTCCTTGCGAGTGGCAAAGCCACGAAATATGGCTTGAATGGTGATAGCAGCATCATTACGCGTGACCGCTTCCAGTCGCCTGTGTTCGCGCTGCTCTCTGCGATGCTGCTTCTTGAGCTCCAGATTGATCTGGAATTCTTCGTATTTCTGTTGCATTTGCTTCGTACGCTCAGCCATTTTGCGCTGCCAGGCAGCTGCACGCACTTTGCTGGACAGACACAAATGCGTTGGTGGAAAAAAAGAACAGCAATGAACAGGGCAGTTCACACCTCTTGTCTACAGAAGAGAGACTGGTGTCTGCAAATGTGCCAGCACAGAATGTTCGTGTGAAACCTGTTTGTTTGCTGTGCTTCGGACACGATTGCGGAGCTTTGTGGAGACCAATGAACCGGCCATAATCGTATCTTTTAGGGATTAGAAATGAGTTCAGCACGTGAAGAGATCATACAACAGCAGATGACGTGACGTTACCCAGCTGTGGTGAAGTAGAGCGGATGCAGCACGTCACGGCCTTCTTGGTTCATCTGGATAGATTCCTCACCTAGGGACTTGATACGACCTCCTAGGTGCGGCAAGCAAGTAGTGTGCCCAACAGGCTGATGTGGTGAAGTGGGAGAAAGAGGCAACCGAGGCAGGACAAATGGCGTTGCATCGGCATGCGATGCGTGCAACTGGCGGTTCTCCTTGGATGAGCAGGGTGAGCGCGAGATTCCATAGCTGTTGAGACTCAGCATTATGACTGGAGAGTCCTTCACTCAGAAAGAACACTCGGGAAGAAGAGCAAGTTATCCATCAAAAATAGAAGAACGCACGGTGCAACAGCTTGTTGCGAAGGGATGTTGGTGCATCAAAGCGACCAACACTCACGGGTCATGTTGTTCGGTCCACTCAGGTGCGGTTCGGCCCGCCATGACGGTTCGGGAAGATTCAGTTATCGAGCGTGATTGGTCGAAATTGCGCTTTCAGACCACCTCACAAATCGGCAGGTGGTGAGTGGTTCTCGGTCAGCTTCCTTCCATTCTCGATTCTCCCTCCCGAGTGTTAAGAAGGTAAGCTCTCCACCCACCTACCGTGAGGCGTCAAACACTCCTCAACCTATATGACCCATTGGAAACAACAGCCCCTATGTGGTCATCGGGAATAATGAGATTCTCCCAGGTTGCACACTTGCCAATGTGGTTCCTTGATTTACTCACATCATTTCATGTATCCCTCTGTAGTGAAAAAACATGGGCAAAGAAAAAGTTCACATTTCCCTGGTCGTCATTGGTCATGTCGATGCCGGCAAGTCGACCACCACTGGTCACTTGATCTACAAGTGCGGT
>JAMFLO010000535.1:0-20269 GCA_027475765.1 Paralagenidium karlingii
CGGGTGTCCAGCAGGCACGGGTTCACCAGCGCAGTTCCAACAGGCGTTCGTCAAGTACAGTAACATCCGCATCGGTGCCATTGACAGCACTTTGGGTGGATCGACACCACCCGAGCCAGTGCCCAGCGTGACCAACAGTTCCACGCCGGCTCCACCCAACCCACCAGAGCCAACCACTGAGACACCGACCAATCCACCCGAACCAACAAAGTGGCATATTCCTGATGCCTACAAGACTCTGCCGCCGACGCAGGAGGCTCCTCAACAAGAAGTGCTATCCGAGGAGAACCCTGGTGTGGTGCTTCCCAGCGGAAGCTGGCGAGATTAAAGAAGGATGATGTGCTTACATTTGTGTGAAAAGACGATTTGACTGTGTGTGGGTGGGTGTTTTCCTGACGATTCTTTGATGAAATTCATTGGTAGAGTGAGTTAACCATTCTGAATCAAGAAGTTTTTCGATCGATAACCAGAAGCGTGGCACGAGAGGAGCCCCATCATGACGTCGGCAGCTATCTACACATGAACGCTCAGCTACAGTCCTTTCTGCTGGGAGGGGGGGGGAATGGTCGGTTCTACTCGGAACTATTGGAGATGGCTGGGTCCATTGTCCACCCATTGTGCTTGAAGTCGCACACCGCTTCAATCTCGGTCAACGTTACCCCCGAGGTTAGTTGTCTGAGCCCTCCCACGATGTCTCCAAGTCAAGAAACGACTTGAAGAAACGACTTGAAGTGGTTGGTCTTAGTGAACGCACACGCTCATGTGGGAGGCCGTACAAATCTGTCACCATGGCGCTGAAGTAGGTCACGCGACTGAGTTTGCTCAGCATCTGGTTTGTTGGAGACACACGTGAAAGGCGATAGTTGACGTGCGCTGGAGAAAGCAAATTGATCAGTGAGAGATGCCAGTGTGGAGGTCGAAGGTGTACAAGTCTTCACGATTGTGAACGAGTGAGGGAGAGCAAAGAAGAAGACGAAGCAGAGGACGCAAGAGCGTGTTGCTTGCAGAGACCACAAACAAGACACGGAGACTCGATGGAACCCCAAGACTTCAGGCCAATTGTCCTGCTCTGCTCTGCGTACAAACTCTTCTCGACGATATTGAGATATGCCGCTGAGTTGGTTTCATCTCTTCGTCCACCGGATCCATCGATCAATCAGCACGCTATGACACAGCGCCAAATGCGTGAAAAACTCACGAACTCGACGCGACTGTTCTCCGGACCCAGCAAGATCATTCCACAACTGATTGTCACGAAAGTTGACATTATCCACAGGAACGTGCTCACCATCATCCGCTTCTTCTTCCTCTTCGTCATCATGGGCATCCTCCACATCGATGACAGCGTTGTTGGGCGTGACAGCGCTCAAACCCATCCGATCCAGTGACGTACACATGGTTGGGTCTTGTACATTCTGCATTTTGCTGTTGAAACTCTTGTGTGGCTGTGTATGTGGTGACCAGAACCGTGTCCAAAGCCTGGTTGGGATCGGGTACGAGTAGAAGCCGCGACCACAATCGAGAAGTGTCATCCGCGTTGGTTCAAGGCTCGCACTCGGGTCGCAACTGGATTTAACAAGCGCTCGACTTACGACTCTTTGCGCTTGCTCTTGTGCAGCACAATGGTTTCTTGCGTGGCGTACCACGGACCATTGGTTGCAAGGTAAATGTCAATGGGTAGGCGGCAACTCGTAGCCCGAGGCACTTGGATGATGTGCTGCATCATATCGCGCGTGATGAAGAAGGCCACGGTGCCGGAATGGTACAAACACGCCGTCTGTTGACTGGCTTTGTACAGCGAATAAAACGCATACTGTTGCTGTTGTGCGTAGCAGATTTCTCGAAACAACCCGGGCGCGTCGGTCAGAATGGCGTCGTCTTCGAGCAACACAAAGGCGGGGTCGTGAGGAAACTCTTGCAGCAACTGGGCAAACACATGTTGATAGATGAGAAACAATCGGTAGGCCCATGCATGGCTACCCGGGCATTCCATCTCCACGCGGACTTGCAGCTCCGTACTGAGTTGCTTGGTGTCAATCACGTGGACCTGGTTCGAGGGGTCGAGTTGGTGCCACGAGTCCCGGGATTCCATGCGTTCGGGAAGCGACCGTGCACTGATCATAAAGAGTTTGGGACGTTGGGCGTGACACTGGGCCTTGAGGAAGGGACGGTCCAGCACAGCAGCATGGTTGGCCGAGCCACAGGTGAGTTTGAAGAAAGGCTTGAGCAAGGTCGTCTTGGTGTGGTCCAGTGGAGACTCTTCGCCTGCATACTTGAAACTGAAGTACTGGAGTGTCAGCAATAGCAGCAATTGCATACTCAGCAGTCCGATCAGCACATTGCGACGGCTCCAAATGAGGCGGAAACCCGGTCGACCAAAGCTTGGAGGTCGGCGGGGAACCATGGTGTTGGCTGCACTGGCAGAAGGTGGTGGTTTCACCAAATGGTGTGGCGCACATCACTTTGGGGGAAGGGGGAAGCCATCATCTGCGACGAGACGCCAAGGAGTGCGAGCTTTGACTGATCCCAAGTTCAGCTGCTGCTTCTTCGCAAGCAGCAACACTCCCAGAGCACAATCACGAAGCTAAAGCAAGCGAGTGCATTGACCACACGACTACAACACACCCACGGACCTATTCATCTTATCCTAGACTAAATCACAGACTCAGACGACGCTCGAGTGCGCCAGTCACGTCCGTGCTCGTGGTGGTGGTCGTCTCGGAATCCTCCACAGTGTTCTGAGGAGACATGCCCGTTCCCAAGTGATGCAGACTGTTGCGATCCTCTCCAAGTGCATCCCGTCCATCTGGCGTGCGATAAGTCTCCGAAAGCACCCACTGGCGTCGCCGCACCAATCCTCGACGACGACTGTTCTTGGAGGAGATTGCACCAAGCGTTGCCACTTCCACAATACGACTCACATTGCCTTGGAGGGCTGATGCTTGTGGTGGAGAAGAAGGATCTTCTACCACCGAAGGAAAGAGCTGAAAGTCATTCTCGTACACCCAGCCATCTTCGTCACAGCCCGGAACATCCAGGTTCAGTTCTAATCCCGTTGTCGGAATAGCCATGGCACAGACTTTGCCCGACCGATCGCTCCATCGCGCGCGGTCCGTTGGCAACAAATGACCAGGAAAGGTACTTCCATAGCCCATCAACGGCTGGAACCGCTGATTTTCAAAGATCACCGGATCGTCCGAATTCAGAATGTGACGACGCACTTCGCTGTTCGGAGCCTTCTTGAACTTGGAGGAATGGCCTGGTAGTGCGTTGCCAATCACCCAACTCATAATCGCAGCAGGTTGGTCGAAAGCAAACCCACGGTACAATTGTGAACGTGCAGGGTGGAAGCGCACTGGAACACTCTCCTGGATGCGGCGAGCACTGTAATCCATCATCTCCGCCAGCTCTTTGGTCAAGTACTTGTTGGGAGGTGGTCGGAAATTCACCAGATTCTCCAAAACACTTTCATCGGCTCCGAGGATCAGGCTCTCGGTCAACAGATCGTTGTAGCATGGACTGACTTGGCGACAATACACGTGATACATAAAGTTCTTGATGAGCAATCCAAACGAGAGCAATTGGCCAAACCAAAACAGCCATTGACCAAACATCCATGGGAACGTGTACGTGTCATAGTCTGGAGGAGGCCAGTCGATCGAATCAGTCGCCCACTGGAAGCCATACGTCACGAGGACCGAAAGCAGCACACCAACAACCTCCAACACGTCCCAAGAGTTGACGAGCATGCAGAATCGCACGTTGATGAACGAACAAAGAATGGTCCAACCCACCGATCCTAGCACAGTGAAATCCACTGTCGTACCGTCGGGCGTGATGCGATAGCATGTGCCGAGAGACACAAAGTACACCCCTAAGGAGTCCACCAGTCCCAAAACCATCCACTTCCAAAACAGTTTGTATGTGAACGTCGTTCGTTGACGCACCTGAGCATGGTACAACACTGGGAACTTCAAAGCCACATCGGCCCGAACATCCTGGTCTAACACAGCATACACCAGAATCGGAAGAGCAGTAAAGAACATGTTGTAACCCTGTTGAATGAACGCCGAGTACACCATCGTTCCGGAATACGCACTGATCCACAGCATGTACCAAAACATCGCCAGACAATACACAATGTTCTTGTAAAACGTGTACAGCACCATGATCGCCATACGATTGTAATTCCACCGCCCATGCACAAGCAAAAGATTGCTCAGAAAGCGGAATTGGCCAAGAGCAAAGTCAGAGCTGTTGACAGCTTGCATGCCTTCTTGGCCACTGATACCAATTCCAATATGAGCACTCTGAATCATCGGCACATCGTTCGCACCATCGCCAATGGAAAGAGTATGAGAGTCACGAATGTTCACTTTGACAAGCTCCACCAACTGCGCCTTCTGTTGAGGCGAC
This sequence comes from Paralagenidium karlingii, assembly GCA_027475765.1. Classification (NCBI taxonomy): domain Eukaryota; phylum Oomycota; class Peronosporomycetes; genus Paralagenidium; species Paralagenidium karlingii. The sequence continues at coordinate 4,417 of JAMFLO010000535.1, forward strand.
ACACGACAGGCGATCACCACCTTGCACAGCAATGAAACTCGAAGAAGATGCAAATTTGTCAGCGAATCATCCAAGATCTGGCCCAAACTCGCTCCATCAATCACCAATGCATGCTCTTCACCCGCTTCTCCCGACTTTTGCTTGTCGTAAAGAGTATGGAAAATCTCATCAAGCGCTTTGAGAATCGCTCGGCGAGTGCGATACCGAGTGCCATTGATCACATGACGTTGCATGTCGTTGTTAATCAGACGGCAGGCATACCCGATGTTGATAGCAGTTTCTTCCATGTCGCCTGTAAGAACCCAAATGCAGATCCCGGCTCGAGCAAGACGCTCCATCGTCTCTGGAACGCCATCTTGTAGACGATCTTCAATTGCTGTCGCGCCAAGCAGTCGTAGATCCTGCTCCATTTCATCTTGCAGTGAACTGATCAAGTTCTTTTCTCCGCGAGACTTGGCCTCAACTTCCGACAAATCTGTGCAAGCCAGTTGGTAGCGTTGATAGAACGACTCCCAAGTGGCCAACGGCAAACGCTTCGAGCAAATCAAAAGTGTTCGAAGACCGTCGCGAGCAAAATTCTCCATGTGACGCAACGTGTTCTTCGTCAACGGGTTCTCTTCGCCGGGATGCTCCAGCCGAGGAAGCAACATGCTGTCAGCTCCTTTGCACAACAGCAGCACTTCGTTCTCCTCGTCATCCCCGTCGCTTTGCTTTCTCACAATAATCGACATGCGCTTTCGGTTGCTATCAAACTCGAACATCTCCAGCACATCGTACCGGGCCAGAGCACCCTCTGGCGTCCTCAGAGTGACCGCACCAGGAACTCGCTCCGCAAACTCGAAGCCAAAGAACTTCGCTCCACTCACTAGTGCTTGTTCATCCGGCGACGAAGCAGAATAACGGATCGAGGTGTCGAGTGATTTGCGCTGAGTTGGTTTCATCTCATCGTCCACCGGATCCATCGACTCAATCAGCACGCTATGGCACAGCGCCAAATGCGTGAAAAACTCACGGATTCGACGCGACTGTTCTCCGGACCCAGCAAGATCATTCCACAACTGATTGTCACGAAAGTTGACATTATCCACAGGAACGTGCTCACCATCACCCGCTTCTTCTTCTTCTTCGTCATCATGGGCATCCTCCACATCGATGACAACGTCGTTGCGCATGCGTGCGGCAATTCCAATCGCTGTCGAGCCTTTGCCGTAGCTAACTCCATTGATACTGCATTTGCGGAATTCCATTCTGTTGCAGGTGAGGGTACCCGTCTTGTCGGAGAAAATGTGCGAGATCTGACCCAATTGCTCATTCAGTTGCATATTTCTTGCTGTCATGGGCGTGTCGCCTTCTTCGTCATACATTTGAACATCCTGTTGCATAAAGTACACTTGAAAAGCTCGTACCATGGTCACCGTCACGTACAAAGTGATTGGAACCATGGACGCCAAGGTCGTGAAGAAATACACAAAGCTCGCAAAGAAGTTCGAGTCAATGTCGCTCATATCCAGAGTCGACGGGAAATCATTTGCATGTGCATGGGTCCACAGTTTCCCTGTAAGCGCACCAATCAAGGCGATCACGATCAGGATACCGACCACGATCACGACCTGACGGTTCGTCATCTCGTCGATGGAGCTCAATTTCACTGGGAATTCATCGCCAGAACTCATCATAATCTTCGTGTCAACACCGGTGTTCACGACAAGCCCATACACAAATTTGGTGTTTCGCAGTTTGCTTCCTCGCAACAGGATGTTCTTCAAGGTGATCGGAACACCTTCTATCTCACCATCATCCATTGCCAGTGTTTCGACGTAGAGAGTGCCTGAATATTGATTGATGTCTCCATTCGGCATCTCACTTTCCAGATAACCTGACAGACTCTCACCCGCGTCGTCTTCGACTTCGAACATTTTCCGTGTCACTTGCGGTGCCTCCCGCAGCTTCAAGTTGGTTTCACCATCCAGATTTTTGGTTTCCACGTAGCAAGTTCCATTGTTTCTTCCTTGGTCGCTATCGGCTGGCACCACCGACAGAATAAGAAGATCTGCGGGGATACTTTCGCGGTTTTTGATCTTGACAAAATCACCTACTTTGATATCCTTCCACTCCATTTGCTCGAAGGTCCGCATTTCGCGGTTGAAGACCATCGTCTTGGCTGAATTGGCCACATGATCTGCAACGTGACGTTTATAATCTTCGTATGCAGCAAAGATGGCATCAATAGTGATCACAATGGACAGCGGAATAAACTGCAACGGGACTCCCTGTGTTGGCGAAATCTCAGGAATCATCTGGAAAATGCCAATCATGAGGAAGTACAGATTGGCAGTTTTCTGGAACGTCAGGTACAGAAACACTGGGACAAAACTCCACCAGGTGTACTGAGAAGTGCGCACTTCATTGCTGGCAAACACTGGTGCCTCAGCGACTGAATCTGCTGGTTGAGCCGGGTCATTCGCAGGCTTGAGATTTCGGTCAAGTGGAAGGGCGTTCTCGTTGAAGCGCACGATGCGATAGCTCGACTTTTTTGTGCCGCCAGCCCCTGCTGATTCGATCGAGTACACACTGCTGGGTCGTCCACGTTCGGCATCTTCCGGACGAACTTCCTCCGTGGCGGTGCGTTTCGTCGCCAGGATCTTGCCCGAAGACTTTTGATGAAGTCTCTGCAGCTCAATGTCCACATTTGGGTCAGCTACGGGAGTCACGATCTCGTCCAGTTCCGACAGTTGGCCTTCCTCGATCACATGCACACGCTCCGAGAGGTCACTGTACCGCTCGTCCTCGTCACGCAGAATCGCCGTGACAGACTTTTTGGCGCGGATTCGTGAGGTCAGCGGCATTTCGTTGGATCGATTGATGTACCTTGTGCGCGTGCGAGTCATTTGGCGGAACCGCAGCGACCGCGGAAGCCGGTAAAACAGTCGCCATCGGCCACTTGACGTCTGTTGTTGCTGGCCATTGCAGACTTGGCCCGTGCTGCCACTTCGCAGCGTGCGGTAAAAGTCTCTTCCGCGTAGACTGGTGAGGCTTGCGCCCGTGCCCGTGCGTTGCAGCCGCGCATCGGCGCACTGGTCGTTCAGCAGTGCCCGGCGCAATGCGGCCGTCTGTCCAGCCGAAAACGACCGCGGGATGGAAGCACTGACGTTGGTGTTGACGAATGCACCACCGGACGCATTCCCAGCGGCGTTGCCACCTGTGGCCAGCACTTCGACTGTTTGATGGCGCATAAAGTTGCGATGACTCACCTCGCGCGGGGACATGACGTCCTCCTCACGGACCGCCACAGGCAACAAGGGTAGTCGCCGCCGCGGGGTGCCATCCGAGTTGTTGTCTCGATCCCGCACACGGCGATAGCTGGCTCGCGAAGAAGTGTCGCCACTATCCTCTGCCTCCATCGCGGCGTCTTGTTGTTGATGGTTGCGAGCCGACCGCATCGTCTACTACGTTCCACTCAATTGGCCTCAAGACAAAGACTCTGCGTTCTGACCCGCGAGAGCAGCTTCTCGCCCACCGGTGGGGCCACTTTACCTTTTGATGGGTTTCTGTTCGGTCTGGAACAATTCGAACTTTGTCGAAGCAAGACTACAGGGTACGGTATTGGACTACCAATGTTACGTATCCCTCACCCAAAAAATCTACGCAGAAATGGGACAGTGGGATCCAATTGTTGCGAGAAGGTCGCACCAAGTGCATCACCATGTGTCCAAAACGTCGCACAACGTAATCAGGTTTACGGCCAAATAAGATAAACACCACATGATGCATGAGAGCACCATCATTCCATTGCAAGGAGGGATGAAAGGGGGGAGGAGCAAGGAAGGGCTTGGCAAAAGAAGAAGAAGACGTGTGTGCCTTTAGTTGATGGGTTTGCTGATGTCGTAGTTTTGTGGTGTTAAACTCGCATATCGCAAGGCCGCCAGGAGCGTGAGTAATGACTAAGGTCGAGTTGCCCACTCACTACAGGGTTCATCATGAGAGCCAAATGGTCCCATTCTCACGAATTGATAGATGACATGTACAAAAGAATGCGCAACAGAGGACTTCAAAGGTTGCCATGTATGGCCGGTGCCTTGGATGCCGCTGGCCGCGACATCAACATGGCGGAGTGGCGGTGGAGATGCTGGGACATGCACACCCGTCGCAGTTCTGTTTGTCGCGTTCAGTTTATTTGAGAAACTTTACGGCGCCATACAGGCGACCCTTTAAAGATGTTTGCTGGTCTTCTCAGGGGGTAATTCACTACCGCTTTCACTGTTTCTAACGCTCTTTTGCCTCTATCCCTCGTTCGTTGAAGGCATCTGGCAAACATCGAAATGGTTAGCACACGAGCATCGCATATGGAAACGTGATCAAAGCTATCCGAGTCGCACCATCTCACCTCTGATGTGTCTGGGGACGTTGATGAAGCCTCTGCTGCAGCCACCATAGACGGAGGTGCATCCGTTGTCTCCACCCACTGCATCTCCAGCTTGCTTTCGCCATACACCGCGCCGTGAGTCAAAGCGCTTTGAGCAGTATACCGATCCTGGAATTTGATAAACGCGCGCTCTGGGGCACTTTCATCCACGACCACTTTCTCAATTGCACCAAAATTGCCAAAATGCTGTTCCAAAACACTCGAATCGCGAGCTTCTTCCGGCAAATTCTCTATTTTCACAATTGTCGTTCGATTATCCAGCGTGTGAGAAGCTCGACCACCTCCGCGACCACCACGGCCTCCACGATAACCCCCACGCGTTGAGCCCCAGCGACCTCCTCTGCCTCTGCCTCGCCCTCCACGCGAAGATTCACCGTTACCGAAATCTCCAGAAGCAGGCGCGATTCCATTGCTACGTTGCAGTGCTCGCAGCTCTTCTGACAGCGCGCTCACTTTGTTCAACAACTCACGTTTGTCCTCAATCGAGATGTTGGCACCGCTCTGGCTCATACGCTCCAGAATCTCTTTCTGCTGCGCAAGCTGCCGCTTTAGTAAATCCTCTTTTTGCTTCATGAGTTGCTTCTGCTTTTCCAGCAACTCGCGTTTCTGCTCAAGGACTTGTCTCCCTTTTTCGAGTGCAGCAGCCTGCAATTCTTCTGCCGTCATTTCCTTTTCAGGAGCGCTGCTGCTAGCTTCACCATCACCTCCCTCTGCAGCGTCCTTACCACTGGATTCACCGCTTGTGCCATCCTTAGACTCTTGTGCCGACTGCTCGGCGACCGATGGCGCACCAAGCGGATCCTTTGGATCGTATTTAGCCCATTTGACCTCGATAAACCGGTTGTTGCACACTGGAATGGGCGAATGGAATGCCTTCTTGGCTTCTTCTTCAGTTTCGTATTGTACAAAAGCACATTTGAAGTTTGGTCGCATCTGAACGTTCACGACGTTCCCAAACTTGGAAAAGTGCAGCGTGAGTTTCGTCATATTGACATACTTGGGGTCTACGTTGCTAACTCGAAGGGTTGTCCGCTTCTGCTGTTGCTGTTGGTGTTCCGCGTCGTCGCGATGGTGCACGACACCACCACCTTCTTCGTCTTTGCTGCCCACTGCGCCCCCTTCTTCACCACGCCCCATTCTTCCTCGGCCGCCACGACCTCCGGCTCGTCCCATTCGAGGAGGATAAAACTGATTGGGAAGAGGTTGCGGCATCATCATACGCATATGCGGAGGAGGTGGCATCATGCCAGGTGTCTCCGGATTGTACGCATTTGGATCGAATTCCGCCATGGGATGTGGAGGAAACGCTCCTCCCGGAGGTGGGAAATGAGGAGGCCACATGCCCATCTGTCGTGGAGGCATCCATTCAGGAGGGAAATTGCGTCGACGATCCATGCCTCCGAAGCGCTCACGGTCGCCACGGCCACCAGGCATCATACCACCTCTTCCTGTTCGCATGTCTCTTTGTTGGCCACCATGATTTGGATCTCGACGTGGTCCCCTTCCACCCGCTTCCCGCCGTGGACTAAACCTCCTGTCCTGTTCGTATTCGACATCTCGTCGACGTTTGTTAAAGTTTCTTCGGTCTTCCTCTTCGTCCTGACTACGAGTTCGTCGACGGCCCTGTGGGGTCTCATCCGGCTCCTGCGGATCGCACAAATTATCAACGAGGTGAGCTGTCGTGCGCCACTGAATTGAATATCTTCGAGACCGCATTACGAACCGTTGATGCGTCAGGATCCGCAGGTGCAGCTTCTTCCTCGCCGTCTTCCGGCTCCGACTTGTACGAGCCATTCTCGATTGTTCTGAACAACCGATTCACAAAGCCCACCGTTTCTATTCCAACCCCAACACCATACACACATCCCCAACACCCCAGTCAGCCACCAGAAAGGTCTTTCCTGGTATTCCCTGGCCGTTGCTTTTGGGGGTCGTACCGTCGCCAAGAAACTCCTCCAACTTGCTTACACAAGTTTCTTTCAGTCCTTCTTTGGTCGGATTGTTCTGCACCAGCGCCAATACGTATTTGCTCAGCACTTCGGGATCTGCGTCGCATCTAGAGAGAGAAAGAGAGAGAGAGAAAGCAAGTGTCGAGATCAGTACGTTCTGCTCGGGTCCTACACAAACGAAAGGATCATCCGGCCAGTTGCCGTGTGACCCATCAGGTCAATTGGTTGGTTGGCTGGGTGGCTTCCACTCACACTGGCTCCAGACTTCGTATCAGCCACTCGCGTAGCATCTCTTTGGTCTCGGCGTCCATGGTCTGAGTCGTCTGATTCCAAAACTTGCTCGTCTTCTTGGTCTGCTACTTTGTCTGCTTGCTACTTCACCCCCGCGCCGGTGGGTTGCCGTCAGTCAGTCGACGCAGTCAAAGCGATCCGGTCGGTGCTTTCCCCTTGTTCCCCTTGGGACTTTGAACTTCTCCCCCTATTTTTAACCTCAAAGTTGTCCCTCAGAACTCCACCCCCAACCAAAACACTAAAAAAACCTCAGACCAACGTCTAGCCGTTAACAACAGATAAATGGTTGAATGCCGAAAATAGTGTTTCGACAGGTAGTGTATTTTAGGATCGCATGAGGTGCACCACCTCATTGTAGGCCATCGGTGCACGCAACCTTTCAGGACAAGATACACTAGGGTGCACAAGGCAACAGGATGGGACAACTGCATGGCAAAGCCAGCTTTGTCAAGGCGGCAGCTCCCTTTACAAACGGTGAATGGAAGCTAGTGTATGTTTAACTGGCTTCTTCGCAGACGACTCTGACTGTTTCTTTCTCTCTCTCCGTGTGTCTCTTTGCGTGGCGTCTTCAGCGTCCGAGAAAGACGTCAATCGTTTATGGGAATCCTTCAACGACATCGCCGAAGGTTTTGGTCTGAATCAAGACGAAATGACCGAGATCTGTCGTTCACTGCAGCCGATTCTCGAGATCCACTCCAAAACGGAAATGGACCAACTCACTGCCGCGCTTTTTGCAGCTCTCGACACGGATGAGGTAAAAAGCCAAACCCACAAAGACTACCAGAGAACCACCCACTGGCATTTTGTTCTGACCCGAGCAATGCCACCCAGAATGGCCTTGTCGACGCCCTTGAATTCTTAGGAACTGTTGCACTCATGTCGGCCATGACCATTGCCCAAAAAGTCACATGTGAGTGGGCCCGGTTGTTCTGTTGCAAGGGATGTATTCGACCATCGCCTTGACTCTTTGGGTGGTGTGACGAGGAACAGTCGTGTTCAACTGCTACGATTTCAATGAAAGCGGCCACATCTCGATCGATGAGCTCACACTGGCGTTGCGGTCCACTCTGACGGGTGTCTGCAAGCTCACGAATGGAGTTATCTGTCCGACCGAAATGATCTTGGAAGACATGGCGCTGCATGCATTCCATAAAGCGCAAAAGAACGGGCCAGACGACTTTATCACGCTACCAGAGCTCATGAAATTTGCCGAAACGACCCCAGAGTTGACTTCGTGGATCGATTTCTTTGACTGTGCTAGCGAGACTGTTGAGGAAAACGACCGGGACGACAGTGATCTGGAGCAAGAGTTGGCGATGGTCCATCCTGTTGATGTTGTGGTCGAACGCAAACGTGATGTGAGCTTCCCTTTTGATGCAAAGGCACCCGTGTTTACTCCGGACAACGCCATTCCTGCAAAACCATGGCAGACGGTGGTGTCCAACATCACACCGAGCGCTCCACCGGTTTTGTCGGCAGCTGCACCGGCAGCCTGTCTGGATCTTGAATGGATCTACGGCTTCAATAGCGACTTTCGGAGTGTTGTCAAGTATGTTTCTCCTACTGAGATTATCTATCCCGCCGGAAACGTGCTGGTGATGTACAATGTGGTGGACCATGAGCAACGCTTTGGGTTTTTCCATTCTGACATTGTTCAGGCGATCGCGCTTCATCCAATTCTCCCCGATGTTGTGGCGACCGGTGAGCGTGGTTTGGTTCCGAAAGTGGTGGTTTGGAACCTCAAAACACTCGAGATCCTCAGCGTCATCCGCGGCTTCCATCAAAATGGCATCTCGCATCTTGCTTGGTTGCCCAGTGGAAAGAGCTTGGTGACAGTAGGCATGGACCAACACCATTGTGTTGCTGTGTACCAGTGGGAGAACAAGCAAATCGGAGAAGGCGTCAACACAACGACTTCTACCACGGCTGTGGAGTGGTGCCGACCTCCCACTTTGACTTTCGCCGAGCGTTCGGATCGCGCAAAGGTGCATGCACTGCTTGTGGTCCGAAATGATTTGTTTGTGACGTGTGGGTGTCGCCACATGTACTTTTGGAGTCGAGAGAGCGACGCACGCTACACCAGCAAACATGGAGTGTTCTACAAGCGTCGTGGAGTGCTCGGGCGCAAGGCAAAGGTACAAACCTTGGTCTGTCTGACCGCTTTCTCCCATGACTCGAATCTGGTACTCGCCGGAAGCGCTCGCGGACAGATCTTGCTGTTCGAAGGCAGAAATTGCGTGCGCGTCGTATATGGCCATGCGACTGCTGTGAACGTGCTTCACACCTTCACAGGGGGAGTTCTCAGCGGTGGAAGAGATGGAAAGATCCGATTCTGGAGCAAGCGCTTAGAGCCTGGCGCACAATTTGACATGGAGGCTTTGGGGAGTGTTGTCTCTAGAATTCGAAGCCTAGTGTCATCCCCGGATGGTGGAGCCAAGATCCTAGTAGCAACTGCTGGAGCAGAGGTTTTCGAGATCGCGGCGAGTGATGGCTCGAACCTCCACTATGGTCCCATGATTTGCGGGCATTTTGCCCACGAGTTGCACGGGATGGCTGTCCACCCGATGAAGAAAGAGTTTTGCAGTGTTGGTGATGATCACACGGTGCGCATTTGGGATCTGACTGGTCACCGACAACTACGAATGATGGCTTCGGATGCGCCGATGCGATCGTGTGCTTACTCTCCTGATGGAGCGTCGGTTGCGGTGGGTCAAGGAGCTGATGAAACGGGGCGGGCGAGTATCGATCAAAAGCTGATCAACCCAAACAAACAAGGGGCCTTTGTAGTACTCAACGAGTCCAATCTGTCGGTCAAATACGAAGCCAAAGACTCCAAGAAGTTCATTCGAAACATCAAGTTCTCGGCCGACGGGCTGACTCTCGCCGTAGGTTCGAACGACAACTTCATTTACGTGTACAATGCGGAAGACTGGGCCTCCAAGGGCAAGTGCAAGGCTCGCGATACCACTGCCATTCTGAGCCATTTTGATTTTTCATCCACAGGCGAATACATCATGTCTAACGCCATGAATCGTGGCGAAATGATCTTCTTTGAGACTTCTTCTGGAGTGGAAATCACGCGCATTGCCACTCTACGCGACGTGGATTGGTTGACATGCACCTGCCCATATGGATGGGCTGTGCAGGGCATGTGGCCGAGCGTGGATTTTCGAAGCTATGAAATCCTCTGTGTCGATCGATGCAAGGCGAGTGACAATGGTCCCGGCCTCTTTGTCTGCGGGGATGACTTGGGAACAATACGGCTCTTTCGAAACCCTTGTGCCTTGCCCAACTCTCAATGTCAGATCGTCCAAGGTCCTTCCAGTGCCATCACCAACATCCACTTCAGCAGCGATAACGCCTGTGTGCTGTCGTGCTCCAAAGAGGAGCGCTGCATCTTCCAGTGGCGGGTGGAGATTGAGGAAGAAACTGCGAGTGGTGCGTCCCCGGATGGAAACATGACTGGAGCAGAGCTCGAGTACCACGCGACTTCCGACGATGAGCTCGAAATGGCTCTTGGCAGTGAGCGAACGTTTGTTGAAGAAGCACTATGTTGTGGTGACTTCGCCCTGGACTTGGTACCCCCATCGGCGACCGCAATACCAACAGAAGCAGAACCTCTCAAGCCCTGGGTTGCCTGTGCCATTGCACCAACCGAGAATGTGCCAGATGAGAAGAACGCGCTGGTGTCGTCGATTCCTGCCGATTGTTTGGAACTCGAATGGGTGTATGGCTATCGTTGCCATGACGTGAGAAACAATATCTTTCTGACAAAGGAGAGAGGTTTATGGCTGTATCCAGCTGCCAATGTGGTGGTGATCTTTGATACGTCCCTATGGCTGCAAAAGCACTTCAAGCAACACAACGACGAAGTCACGGCAATTGCAGTTCATTTTGGTACCAGCAAGCGTCCACCGTCGTCGTCACAAAGCGAAGATCCTTCAGATCCGAAAGCGGCCAAAGCCAAGCGATACATCACTGAGGAAGTCGTGGCTTCAGGGCAGATGGGGAAATACCCTGTGATTCACATCTGGCGAGTTGATACCCTTGAGGTCGTTATGTCCTTGCGAGGCTTTCATCGTCATGGCATTGCCGAGCTACGTTTTAACCACGATGGAACCATGCTGGCCAGTGTGGGCTTGGATCCTTCATGCACGTTGGGTGTGTACGACTGGCAGAATGGGGTCTTGATAGCTCGTGCCACAGCCAGTGGAAGTGGTCGTATACTAGGCTTGGCGTTTCAACCACCCGTGGAGACAGCGGAACATGACACTGCCCAAACGGGAGACGACCATCATCGAACAGGGCAGAGCTTGATCGTGACCGTTGGCGTCAAATCGCTGAGCTTTTGGCGATTGTCGGGCCACAACCTCATTCGCAAGACAGCAATTCTGGGCAAAAAGGCGCTTGTGCAGAGCTTTCTCAGCGTGGTTTTCTGTGGCAAAGACGCGATCGTTGGCACGACAAGTGGCGATTTGTATCGATTGAAAGGAATCGAAGTGGTGACAATCGTTCCGGCGCATCAAAAGTGCGTAGCGGCTCTGTTTTGTGTGGAGAAGAACAACCACCTGGTGAGCGGAGGAAGGGATGGAGTGGTCAAACTATGGTCACCCGAGTTGGAGTGCCTTGCGGAGTTCAGTGAATTCAATCCTGGGAGACATCCTATTCGAGCAGTGTATTGGGATTTCGAGCGCAACCTGTTGCTGATTGGAACTCGAGCAAGCAGCATCTATCAGCTTTCGTCGCTGGACGGGTCCAACAAGATACTCAAGGGACCGGACAATGTGCAACCAAGTTGCATTGAAAGCCATTTCATCAAAGAATTGCACGGATTGAGCGTGTGTATGGCCAAGGACCGCTTTTGTACGACCGGAGACGATGGGTTCTTGCGCATCTGGTCGTTTGCTCGTCACACGCTCGTGCTCTCTCAGCAATTGGACACCAGTAGCCGAGCGTGTGCCTATTCCTACGACGGCAACTTCATCGCCGTGGGACTTGGAAGCGCGTCGATCGGCAAGAGACACAAAAAGGACGGAAGTCTACTGATCTTCGAGGAAAGAAACCTGAGTGTGGAGCTCATTTACGAAACCAGAGACACGAAGCAGCCTGTGAGTGTGATCCGGTACTCTCCAGACAACCAATCACTTGTGGTTGGCGCGATGGACAATTCGGTGTACATCTACGACGTGCCCAACAACTACGCGAAACGAGCCGTATTCAACAAGCACAAGAGTTTTATCACCCACTTGGACATTTCGTGTGATTCCCAGTACCTGAGAAGCAATTGCGGCGGCTTCGAGTTGCTTTTTGCCGATATTACCACTGGCTCGCATGTTGCCAGTGCGTCGGCGCTGAAGAATCAGAAGTGGCAGACCTGTCACACCATTTACAACTGGTCAAATCAGGGTATTTGGCCACTACTACCGATCCACGTCAAACCAGACGCTACTGGTGCTCCGTCGTCCACACTACAAGTGACATGCTGTGCATCCTCGTTACCTCCAACGGCCAGTGACTTCGCCAAAGCGATCGTCGCATCTGGTGACTCGAATGGCAACCTCAAGATTTTCAAGTTCCCATGCTTTGTCAAGGGCGCAGGATTCCGATTGTATCGTGTGCACAGTGGACCCATCGCGGCTGTAGAATTCAGTGCCAACGGCTACAACTGCTTCAGCATCGGGAGCATTGACCGATGCATTCTGCAGTGGAGAAAGACAAAACCCAAGCATCCAAGTGGTGAAGAGAACGAGGTCTTCGCTCCAGCAAGTATCCTCAAGGATCCCGAGCAGGACCCTGATTTGATCGCCGAAGGGCTTTTCACTCCGGAAGCATTTGTAAATCTTCCGCAGGTCCAGATCAAACCATACTTGAGTGTGATTCTTCCACCCTCCAACGAACAAAAGGCGCATGAACCGACGGAAGCCGATGGTGTGTCAAAAACCATTGACATCGAGTTGGAGCATGTGTTTGGCTTTCGTACGGCTGACATTCGTCACAATGCCGTGTACTGCAAAACCAAAGGCGTCGTCTATGTTACGGGATGTGTCGGTGTAAACTATGATCGAAGACTCCATCAACAGAGCTTTTATCGCCACCATACGCGACCCATTGTCAGTCTCGCCACTTCACCCGATGGGAGCTTTGTGGCGACTGGAGAGATCTGCTCCTTGAACGTGCAGACGGAACGACCACGCATTCACATCTGGGAACCCACGTCATGCAGTCAAGTCGCCATTCTGAGTGAGTTCCACTACAAGGCAGTAAGCTACCTTGCTTTCAGTCATGACCGGCAGCTTCTGGCAGCGGTTGGTCAAGATGAGTACCATTCGTTGTGCATTTACCGTTCCCCCACGGGTCTCTGGTTCGATGCAGCAATGGTCGCCTTTAACAAGACCTGTCGAGACAAAGTGTTCTTTGTGTGCTTCATTGAAGACCCTGCGTCGAGTTATCACGTGGTGACAGGTGGAGACAACCACGTGCTCTTTTGGAAACTGGATGCGCCAAATCTCGTGGCTTCAAACGGCATCTTTGGCTCCAAGGGCCAATTACAACCCATTCTATGCGGCCAGTCGATGGGAAGCGCTGTAGTGACTGGCTGTTCGTCGGGTCATTTGTATTTGTGGGAAGCTTCTGCGGTGACCAGAGCGATCCCGGCTCACACTGGTGCCGTGTACTGTCTTCACGCGACTGCCGATGGCTGTGTGAGTGGCGGAAAGGATGGTCATGTCAAGGTGTGGTCACGAACTATGACCCCTTTGAGCGACTTTGATGTGAGCCAGGTCAAACCGGCCTGCCATCACTGGTCTGTGCGAAGTATATACTGGGACATCGCCGAGGATCGCATCTTGATTGGCACCAAGGGCGGAGAGCTGCTGGAAATGTCGCGACTGACGAATGAAGTAAGTTTGGTGACCGAGGGCCATTTTGCCAATGAGTTATGTGGTGTAGCGGTGCATCCGACCAAAGTCGACCTCGTGGCGACGGTGGGGGAAGACCGCAGCGTTCGAGTGTGGGATTTGAGCAAACGCGAAGTGATCGCAAAAGTGACGTTGGATGCGCCGCTTCGTTCAGTTGGATTCTCCCCCGATGGCAAACTGCTGGCCGTCGGCTTTGGGAGCACCGATCGAGTGACAGGTCTTCGCAAGGATGGAGCGGTGAGTTTCCGGTGTATCTGCGGGGTTTGAAGAGGTATATCTGACTCTTATTGGGGCGTAGTTTATGGTGCTGGATGGCAATTCACTTGAGATCCTTCACGAAGGACGCGACTCCAAGCACCCCATCAGCGACGTCAAGTTCTCTCCTGATCTCACATTGCTCGCATTGGGTTCCCATGACCACAGTGTGTACTTCTACTCGACATTAGACAACTATGCGCTGAGGTTCAAGTTCTCCAAACCAAATGGCAAGATCACTCATCTCGACTTTTCCACCGACTCGAATTACCTCCGACTCAACAGCGATGTCTACGAGTTGATGTTTGGTATTTCGGAAGAACCAACTACAGCTAGGTATTTGCCTCTGTATGGACCTCGCTCTGATCGCTGTGTTGCGGTTGTGTTGTGTTAGTGAGCACATTGGATGGAACTCAAGTGACAACTCCTTCGTCGATGAAAGACATCGAATGGGATTCCAACACCTGCGTCTTTACGTGGCCGACCCAGGGGTTCTGGGATCCAGCGGATGAGAGCACCTTTTATCACTCGGTTGCTCGAGCAGGCACTCTAGAGCTGTTGGCAGCTGGCACCAACAAAGGACAGATTCGATTGTACAACTATCCGTGCCTCTCCAAGAATGTAAGTGATCAATGGATTCACCACGGTTTAGTCACCCTTCTAAGATAACTCTGCGCTGGTTCAGTCGGAACAAATCACACTGCGCGGCCATGGCATCAACATCAGCAACCTCGTGTTCACCAAAGACAACACACGGCTCATCTCGATAGGAAGCGGTGACAAGGCGGTGTTTGTGTGGAAGATTGTGCGGAAGGTGTAAGGAAGGTTTGAACTCCAAAGGGGAACTAACCATGTCATTGAATGGAGATCGATGCTTACAGACTTGGCTGCTTCCTGTATCTTGTGAATCTTGAGGAAGAGTCGAGTGAGCTAACCAACAACCAGAGGGCGCAGACCACCAACAAGTCAATCCAAGACTGTGTTATTTGAATGATAAAAGTCCCCAACATGAAAGAATGAGCACGACTCTCAACACGGGGCAACGCACAAAGGCAGCGAGTAAAAGTCGCTGCGTTGTCGCATGTCCGAACAGCCAACACACCAAAAGCAAAAGGCAAAGACGAAAATGGTCGGCGTTCTGCACGCACGCAATCCTCGCTCCGAGGCACGACACAGGCTCTTGATGACGAGGGTCAACCAGTGGAAGTGCGAATCGTGTTGGTGGCTGGAACCCTTTGGTCTAATGGATGTGATGCTTGCGCAGATAATGCTTCTTGCCGCGAGAATGATTCTTGCAGGGATTTTGTTCTGGAGTCCCAGACCATGGTTGTGGCGGATCAGTTGGATCTTGAGGTTCAGGTTGTTCTTCAGATGGAGCTTCAGGCTCGTACTGATCGGAAGCCTCTGTCCATGGTTGTGGTGGTTCCGTTGGATCTTGAGGCTCAGGTTGTTCTTCCGTTGGAGCTTGAGGCTCGGACCATGGTTGTGGTGGGTCCGATGGCTCTTGAGACTGAGGTTGCTCCTCAATTGGTGCCTGAGGTTCGTACGATTGTAGGTCATGAGTCTTGCAAGGTGGCAGTGCTTGCGGCGGATCGGTCGGGTCTTGGGCCTGAGATTGTACTTCAATTAGAAGTTGAGGCTCGTACTGTGGATCATAAGGCATGGTCGATGCTTGTGGGTCATTCGTCGGGTCTTGAGGCTGAAACTGTTCGTCAATGGGTGATTGTGGATCATACTGTTGATCGACAGTCACAGTAGGTGGTTGTGGAGGATCCATAGGCAATTGCGGCTCCGTTGGTTGCTCAGGTACATCCGTGACTGGCTCTGGTGGGTTAGTCGGAGGCTGGGTAGTTGGTTGTGGCGGGTCCGTTGGTACTTGTGTTGTTGGTTGGGGTGGATTGGGAACTGGCAGTGTGGAACCACCCAAAGTGCTGTCAATGGCACCGATGCGGATGTTACTGTACTTGACGAACGCCTGTTGGAACTGCGCTGGTGAACCCGTGCCTGCTGGACACCCG
>JAMFLO010000536.1:0-20227 GCA_027475765.1 Paralagenidium karlingii
CAAATGGTTTGTTTTGTTTGTTTCTCTCTACTCTGATGTTTTTCAACATCACCCAAATGGAAAAATCAAAAAGAAATGCAATTGTAGAAGTAGTGGATGTAACTTGGTGTTGATGTGTTTGCTCGGTACTGATGGGCGTTTGTTGACTCAGTGCCGATGTCACCTGCACGGTTGGATCCGCAACCAGAACTTGTGACCGTCATTCCAGATGAATGCAGTCGATGACGATGAGCTTGCTCGTGCAATATTTGTATGTGGTGTTCATTTCACCAGAGTTGTACTTGGAAAGATGTTGATTACGCTCTTATGGAGAATCTTGAGCTCTTAATGGGAGCGCACCATCTAGTTCCAGTCGGCATGAGTTCAATCCACCTGGGAAATGGGTAGGTGCTGGGAGAATCGAGTGCTACGAAGCGTATCACTGCTTATTGCGTGTGCTCGATCCATGATGCAGATGTCTACACGGCTGTGGTTGTCGCCTTTGGGATGCGAAACCATCAGCTGTGTTCACTCTAGGAGCATTGCGCACCTGTATGCTGTGAAGGTGTCAGTGCAGTGCAGAGAAGGAGAGAAAGTCGAAGCAAATGCACCATTGCTGAACAGCATACGTAGAAAGAGTGATGCAACGAAAAGCGTTGAATGGGAACATGTCTAATAAGGCGTCTGTCGTGTTCAAATTGTTGCCTTACGTATGGTTGCATGGACGACGAGCCTAGAGCACCAATGATACCAAATGATAAATAGCATCATGATCTAGAGTAAGACGAGAAAGTCAAATGCCAAAGCATTGCCTCTTGGCACGAGTCGAACGATCACCACACAAAGTGCTGATGGTCGGCTTCGTCACTTTGGTCGATTTTCTTTTCATTGTCGGCATGTTGAATGGTGCGTTCAGGCTGCGACCGCCACATGACTTGGCGTCCTTTGCGCTTTTTGGGGGCCTGCAACATTCTCGCCATCGATTTCTTCATTCGTTCCTCGTACATTTTCTGCTGCTGGGTGATCCGCTCCATCCGGACTTTTTCACGTCGCTCCTTTTCTTTTTCTTTTTCAGCCTTGGCGACGTATTCCTCGGGCATTTGATCGATGGCACTCAACAAGTCTTCGAGCCGTGCTTCCAACTCGGTCAGCATGTACAGAGTCGACGAGTTGGTCTGCGCTTCAAAGCCGCACTTGCGATACACTTGCAGCACGCGATCGTGCAGCTCCTTGAGCATTTTCTCCTGAGCGTTTTCGCCATTGCCGCTCTGGGACCGTTGACGAAGCGTACTGGCGCGAGCTTCTTCCTTGCCAATCTGCTGCTGCAGCTCTTCAATGTTAACTTTGAGCGTATTGGTGCGCTTGTCCATGGTCTTTTTGGTCTCTTGAAAGCTCTGTTTGAGTTCCTCCAACGTCTGCTCGGTTTCCTGGCTGTTTTGGATCAGAAAGAGGTTGCTTTCTTCCAAAGACGTGAAAATGTCGAGCAATTGCTGCGGACTCTGAAAGTACATCGGGATCTCTTCACCACTGCTGGTCAGCTGCAGTTCGTCGACGTTGGGCATCGGTGGGATCACCACTTCCCGTTGCGCTTTCGCCTTTTCTTTGGTCTTTTTGGCCGCATTGGTCGAGGTCGGCGTGGTCGCGATTGACGTGCCCAGAACACCTGCTCCAGCTGCACCTCCAGGCCCTGGGGCCGCCGTGGTGACGAGTTTGGCAGCTTGCTCCTTCTCGTCCAATTCCGCTAGGATCTTGGCCTTTTGAGCCTCCCAGTCACTGATCAACTGGGCTTTGCGCTTGTTGAGCCGCTCCTGTTGGCGCTGACGTTTCTTCTGTACTTGTTCGGCCTCGTATTCTGGTGGAGTGAGCTCGTCGAGGAACGTCTTGTACCGCAGACAGTCCTGCAGTTGCTCGCTGAGCTTGGACATGTCGCTTTGCACCAACTGAATCTGTTGGTTGAGCTTTTTGATCTCTTGCACTTTGTCGGCCTTGGCTTTGGTTTCTTTTTCAGCGCGTTTGATGGCCTCGTGGGCCTTTTTGTCATTTTCTTTGAGAAACGTGTCAAAGCGCACAGCGTCTTCTTCCAGCATCAACTCGCTTTTCTTAAGCGCTTCTTCTTTGAGCTGCGCTTTCTCTTCCAGTTTGCGGATTTCTTCGCGTTTCGTGTCCAGCGACATTTGCACCAAAAACATTTCGCGCTTTTTCGCGATAAAATCCGACATGTTTTCTTTCTCACGCAGGCGGTCGTTCGAGATGGCCGCGGTGGCAGCCGCAACCAGACCACGCGTCTGGCGCGTCTGAGAGGAAGCAAATCGAGCTTCCACATCGCTGGGCTGGTGTGGCACACCCAAGCAAGTTGGTGGTTAGATGCCATGGTGTGGTGTCGATCTCCCTATTCAAGAACTCGTACCGTTTCTTCGGATCGGAACCGACGAATGTTGCCGATTTTGGAGGTGACTGTGGCTTTCTCGTGGATCTTCAAGCTCGCGTTCTTGAGTTTGTCCTTGTTGTCATTGAAAGACGGCATGGTTAGACGACGGAGACTTGATGAAACAAGAACTT
Organism: Paralagenidium karlingii; assembly: GCA_027475765.1. NCBI lineage: Eukaryota > Oomycota > Peronosporomycetes > Paralagenidium > Paralagenidium karlingii. Next base: position 2,539 of record JAMFLO010000536.1, read on the forward strand.
GGAGTCCGCACAAACCTCGTCTTTTCGAAGCTTTTCAGTTTCTCGCATGCGAAACACCTCTTCGTCGGAGGGTAACACGAATGGATTGGCCTCATTCGTGAGTTGATCTAGCCCATATCAACCAGTGAGTCACAAGTCCCGCGTATTGATCGCATGGAATAAGCGCTTTCATTGCACCTGTGAGCGGTCGAGCCTTCTGCATCTTGAACGGACTTGTCCTTGTTGCTCCGCACAGGTTTACTCTGGTGGATGAAGTTGTCTATTTTCAGGCGCCACCGTGGACAGTAGATTGGAAACCACCAGACCACAAGTAAAAGCTTCCGACGCAAATCAACACGAGAGTCAGATCTGGCAGATGGACGTCCACTGGAGGTCAACTCGACTCATTGCATTTGATGGCTCATTGCTCGTTGAAGAGATCCGATCACCCATGATGAATAATCTGCGATTCACTTACCCATGCTTCTGTCCTCAAAAGCACTTGAATTCCACGTCATCAGTGGCTCTCGCTTTTGCTTTTGCGGGCGGAATTGGGAAGACTGTGGGTTGGTGTCCACTGAGCTCTGTCGGCCGCCGACGTCCCAGCCACCACAGTACGGGAGCTGAATGTACTGCACAGTCTCGGATTCCTTCCTTGAACCGCATAGTTAATGGCCATGTGGACTGTAGAATTCACCAGCTGGTTCATTTGATCCGTCCACTTTCTTGACCTTCGTTATTGACTGCCCCAGCATCAGACAGTGAGAGAAAGCTGGATGTCACAATGATCTTCCCTACAAAAGGGCACACTAGATCTTTGCTCAACATGCAGCGATTTCCACATGTGGAACGTTTCCTGCATGGCTTTGTTGTGTCCTGCCGTGCACGTCGGGTCGTTTGTCCAATATCGTGATCCTGTATTCGTTGTCAACGAATGCGTTTGTGTTTTTGGAACAAATGCTGCGACAGATTTCGAAGAAATGAGGATACTCCCAACAATCACAGTACTGCAGAGATCTATATGACGACGGCGCTGTATGAGTTTCATCAGTAGATTCCACTCTCGTTTCTTGGTACTGTCCTGCGACAACACATGGATGATTGACGAGCTCTTCAACACCACCGGGATGCCTTCATCGACTTCAATCCTCCTGCTTTCCCAAAGCCTCGCATTCCCCAGGCAGCACAAGAAGACTGGATCGTTCCTTTGGTTTTCGTTTTGATTTCTTCCGAGGTTACAAACTAGCTTTCTCCCTATTTTGTCATTTCTGTCTGTCACTTTTGTCAATTGAAAAGTCATGACTTGCATCCACACACGAGTAAAAATTATTCAAAGCCAAATGAACGAACTCTCCATTCTTCAGTCACTCGACATTCGCCTGGCTGCTCCCGCCACCTTGAGTCCGGGTCAATCCTGAAGCCAGACCCTGGCGAACAGCTCTCATTTCGATTTGTTTTTCTTCTTTTCCATTCGCTAATGCCATCGATTACAGGCCGCAAGTGGGTCGATGTCGTTCTCATGTTCGTCATCGTCTTGCGTGGATTCATTGAACAGTGGCAGATACAAGGGCTGTTGATAATTCTCGGAGACTGCATCGTCTTCCAGAAGGCTTTGCATCAAGTCCCAACACGACAGCAGGGACTCAAAAAAGCCAGTGCTTCGTCTGGAACTCGCTGTTGCTTCTTCTGTTGACGGGGTTGAGTTGCATGCACAAGTCTAGAAATGAGAGAGCACACACACACATCGGGTTGGTCACATCTTCATGATCCATTTGGCCGCTTTATTCAATCCCCTCTCCATATTTTCTTTATCCCAAGCGGAAGCCTACAAGAAAACCAACCGTGAATCCGCTTCCCGCTGGTAGATTGTACTCCAAAACCTTCATCACGCGTTCATAGAGCGTGTTCACATCTTGGCTGTCCAGTTTACCGTCCTGTTCACATCAAAACCAAGAACACCATCAGTCAAATCGTCAATCAGCCAAACGGTCAGATTGTATGTAGCACACACTTGATTCAGATCCAGAAACTCGGTGATGTCTTGCTCGATCTTCTTATAGTTGACGTTGATGTAGCCAGTGTAACTGGCACACTGGAATAGCACAAAGAGTGTGCCCAGCGCGACGGCACCGACTTTCGAGACTTTTTTAAGCGCAAACCCAGAGCATGCGCCCATGCCAAAGCCCACCGACATCTGGCCGGTCGCCCCCGACTCGAGAAACTGATTAATCTGTTGCTGAAAGTCTTTGGGCAGATTCTGCAAGTCGCCGCCCACGTGATTATCATAGAAGCGCTGCAATTTTCGCTTCACCAGTTCGAAAAGTTCTTGATCTTCGTCGTTGCCCCTTTTATTGGCTGACTCCATGCGTGTGTCCCGAGCCCAGAACGAGGCCAAGCCGACCGTGGACGCCACCAGCGCGGCCTTGACGTGGAAAGGTAGCGAGTCACGTTCTGGTTGCTCGGGCGGCACGCGGTGCTGGCGATAGACATGCTGCACACGGCCCTTGGCAGTGGTGCGCTGGGATCTAGATGCGCACAAGAGGGATTTCCCCTATCAGTCTTCCCCCAAAAGAGGTTTCCCTGAGACCTACTAGGTCAAAAGCTACAAGCGACTCACATGGACACCACCGAGACGGCGGGCTTGTGAGAGGACGAGAGCATCCGCTTGGCGGCTTGTCGGCAGGTCATCCGCGCGGAGGAGTGCGAGAGTGCGCGTAGCATCTTGGTTGTGCTTTCCTTTTTCTTCTTCCTGGCCTTGTTCTTGTTGACTGTGGCTTGTGTGGGTTGTTGTAGGGAGGAGCAGAGTGATGGTCGCTGGAGGCAACAAAAGACGCGAAATGAAGAAGAAAAAGTGGCGTTTTTTTTCCTTTCTTTTCGACCCACAAAAACACAAAATCGTTTCTTTGCAGCGTACCGTAACATTCGGATGAAGATCAGGTGGACCACACGAGAGACCTTCACTCCGACAAGATTCCAAATTTGTCCCTGTCTTTTTGACTGGGAGGGGGAGTGAGTGCTGTATCAGTTAAATGGCAGTAGACTAGCGTTTTGTATGGGACGGTTTCTAAATGCATGGAGACAACAGAGAAAGATTTAACCGATTATACAACCAATCCTGGGACAAAACAGACACGAATCGCCATGCATGATTAGGGCATGTCACAGTTACCGCTTGAGGTACCAAATTGAAATAAATGCCAGGTTTCAGCAAATTACCAAAACAGCCATAATCGTTTTGAGAATTGTTTCAGTGTTCGGTAAATGGCGATGGCAGCATCGCAATCTGCAATCACAGCAGCAGCGGTGGCAGGTACGTCGTCGTCTGCTGCTGCGGCTGCCCCGTCGCGCTCCTCTTCTTGCTCGTCACTGGCATCGCTTCCTTCGGTTGCTTCCTCTGTTGCTGCTGCTTCATCTTCGTCTGCTTCCACCTGCGTGCTGACCACTTCGACGCTGAAACTCTTGGATGAGTTTGTGATTGATCAGTTGATCGACAATGGCATGGACACGATCGCCTCCCGCATCAACCGACTCTACGACAAGCTTCGACATTCATCCAAGCATAAGAAGACCGTCAAATACGCTAAACGCCTGCAACACTTGCTGTTTCTCGGGTTGCAGTTGCTGCAGCATCAGCGTGCTCAATACAATCGCTGCATTCACACCCTTGAGCAGCTTCAAGAGCCGCAGCCGTCACTTCGGCCGACCCAGATGTCCAAGAAGCCCGTCAAAGTGCTGACGCCGCCATCCAGATCCAGCTCGCGCAGCAAGGCTTCATCGCTTGTTAGACAACCAGCCACGATACTACCACTCAACTGCCATGTGGCGGCCAAGATCGCGCGAAGCCATGAGCTATGGATCCTTGCGCGAGTCGTCAAGTACTACGAATCCTCTGACTCGTACGAAGTCGAAGACGTTGACTGCTCTTTGGAAGAAGGCGAACAAGAGCGCGAACACGATGACGAAAGTAACGGCAGCGCTAACACAAAAGCGCAGGCGCTGACAGTCAGCGGTGGTGAACACACAGGCAAACGTCATCATGTTGTGGCATCACAGCACATCGTGCAGCTTCCCGCCGAATCACTGTCGTCCACAGAGTGGCGGAAGTTCGCCGCCAAAGACCACGTCATGGCGCTGTACCCCAACACGACATCGTTTTACGCAGCGGTGGTCCAGATTCCCAACCCCGTGGGATCTCCTTTTGTTGTCGTCAAATTCGATGACGACTACGATGAAATCGGTGGAGCACCGAACAGGAAAATCCCATTTCGGTTTGTTGCTCCGATGCCATCAAACAAGCCGTAGAGCAGGCTTCCTCATGACAGAGTATCGATTTCTGACGGATGTGTCCTAGACTTCCATCATAGTATACACGCCTTCAAACATGCTTGGATCAATGCGTTAAAGTGCATCCAAAAACGAAATGAAAGCGTTGAATCAGCGAACCAAGAGAAATACGAGTGAGTGGAAGCCAAGTGGGGACTATGACATTATTAAACACCAGATGACTCTAAGCAAAACGGTAGAATACTTGATCCTTTCTTCTAACAGCAGGGTGTGTCATTGAAAACCAACAAACAAGCTTCTTAGAGTTCCAGTTCTCCCACTTTTCGCTTGGAGATGTTGTCGAGTCGTCGTGGTCGTGGTGCTCTACCTTGACCTTGTTCCCCAAGCATCGGACAGCTCGGTGGACGAGTTCCATATTGATTAAGTGTTCCGTTGGAATCAGGGATTGCAAAGAAATTCTCACAGCTCGTACGATGGCGATTGTCTTGTTCTTCTTGCGCTTTGCTGGATGAATCCCGCTTGAGCTTCCAGGTCTGATAGAAAATGTACATTTGACGCACGCACAAGCAAACAAGCACCAAAGCCTGAAGGCCAATGATCACAAAGCCAATCGCTTGACGCAGATCCATTGGAATGTCTTTGGTCAACCCTGTGACACTCGACATCAAGAAGAAACTCAAGAACAACACGGAAATCTTGATCACAATCACCAACGAGGAAGTACGGTGCACAAACGCCGACGGATACGGCTGCTTCACCTCCAAGAAAAACAAAAACAGGATGTGCAGGCCAATCAACACGATCAATTGGGTCTGCCCCTGAATCCAAATAACACCAGCGGTGCAACCGCACAGCAATGCGAGCAGCAGCTTTGGCGCAAAGAAGAACCGAGACTCAAACTTGTATTCGTCGTACAAAGTACCATAGCGCACGTGAATACGCTTCTCAAAGTGATCCTTGGTGCCCAAATCCCGCAATTCATCTTCGTTTCTCTTGATCACCACGATACCGAACAGAATTGTGCCGAACGCAAAAAACAAAAGCGTGAAAATCGCCAAAAACAAGCACAAATCAGTGCGATTCATCTTGATCGAATAGCAAATGGCAAAGGTTGCAGTGGCACCGATCGCATACTGCGAAAGGATAGCAATCATCAAGCAAACTCCAACAACTTTGTCGAACCAGCGACGCGCAAAATCGCCGAAGTCTTGGACACAAAAAGAACACAGCAGCATCATGAGCGCATAAAGAGCAAAGATACCGATAAAAACGCACGCGATACCAGCAAGAGTCACATAAAACAATTGGTCCACTTGAACTCCAATCAACTCAGCATAACGCTCCATTCCTTCTTTTTGATTCTTGGCGCCTGCTGAACCATCTGCGAGACGACGTTTTTGATCTTGTTGTGATTGGTTCGCTTTCCCAAACGGCAGGAACGAGAATGCTGAAGGAGCCAACTTCTTGCCCAGGTACTCCAACACACGTGGACGCGCATTCAGATTCAACTGGTTCACCATCACACCAAAATGACACATATCAATCGTTGCCATGAGCATAGCCGAACCTGCAGTAGCGGAAAGGCCACCAGCAGTTCCTCCAACAGCTCCACCAACGCCACCAGCCACAGTCACAGCTCCACCAACTGCCACGGACACGCCAGCAGCGGCTCCACCAAACGAAGTGGTGGCAATGCCGGCTTGATCCAAGGCACTTTTTTGCTGTCCATCAGGCCAATGGCTGAAGTCGCCTTTGCCTTTGTCTTGAGGAACAGTCAGACTACTTGGGATATCTTTTTTTCTGTTGTTGCGCGACTGAGTGTTATCTCCAACAAGCATCGACGGGCATTGACATGACTCGAACGATTTATCAGTTCCATAGACGCACTGCTGGGCTGTGTGCATAGTCACGTTGCTGAACTGAGATTCCCCATCTGGTGCTCCATCAACCGCAGCGGTGGCACCAGCATTCCGCAACAGTTCCATCAAATTCAGGCCTTTGTAAACGCTCGAATCCATGCCATTGGTTGCTGTGTAGTCCCACGCAGTGCCATCGCATCCAGGGATCTTGCACATGGAGAAACAGGACTTGACATCTGAGAACAAAGAATCCGATTTGGTCCCAGAGTAGATCAAACATTGCGTCTGTGCGACGGCTTGAGACACGTCCAAATCAGTGTCTCCGCACTTGAGTCCCATCTTGAGCCAGGCGCCATAAAAGGCTGCATCACACGCAAATTCGCCCACAACTTTGGTTGATTTGTTGGCAGCTAGACCTTCCGTTGGAGTTGCATTGGTGGATTTTGGTGTCGAATTCGTCGGCGAAGTCAGTGTTCCGGGTCCAGTCAACGAACCAGAAGCTCCATTAATGCTGGGGGTATCCAAGTCGGTGTATTCGATCAGCACACGCGTTTTGTTGGCACTGGTGGAAGTAGGCGAGGTGGTGGGTTCCGTTGTAGTCTTGGAGTTTGTCTTCGAAGGAACTGGAGTCAACGTGGGCGATGGTTGTGGCGTTCGCGTTACGTTGAGCCCAGTGGTGGGCTTGGTGGTGGCGCCAGTTCCTGCTCCACTTGCTGAACCATCGAGCGAAGACTTTCCTCCTGGCAGCGGAGTCACTGTCTCATTGTGGGTTTTATGACTCGTGCCGTTTACGTCGCCGACCGAGCTTCCCTGGCCGCTCTCCAGTCCGGAATGCGACGGCACCAGTCCGCTACCAGAGCCAGTTCCATTGCTCGAAGACGAAGAGTCATTGGTGATCTCCTTGGAGATCTCTCCGGCAATATTGCTCGCCGTAGGCAGTACATAGCGGAATGAGCATTTGACACCGGTTGGACTGGCCGCTCCGGAAGACGACGTGGAAGTGGTTGCTTTTGATTTGGTGGGGGTTGGCGCAATGAGATCCGAGGAATCGGCAGGCACTGAGGTGGATGGCGTGAGCGTGGTCGTGGTTGGAGTAGTGGGCGGGGTGAGCGTCTCGGTGGGGGTTGGAGGCGCGGTAGTACGGGCGGCACCTGTGAGGTTCATGGTGAGCGCCGCCAGCGCCAGCATCCGCACAGGCTTCTTCATCTTTCCTCTCACTCGGGTTTCCTCTAGCTAACTGACCGTCCAATTGTTACCTTGCTTTCACTCTTGCTCCAAGCTGACGTTTGAGTGCTTGGATGGTCTGTCTGTCTGTTCGGTCTTTGCGTTCTGGCTTCCTGGTCACGGTGAGCCCATACTCAGCCCAAGTCAAACAAGCAGCATTACCCAAACGCAAGCCCCAGCTACGGCCCACAATCCAGCAACAAGCTTCTGGCTCCTTCGTGCGTGCGCTGATGCTACCTACCAGATGTTCAAACTGCGATTGGCTCTCTGGAGGTGTATACCCCTACCTTGAACCAGTCTCTCTCCCAGGATGGATCCCAGGATCCAGATGGAGTGTGCAACATCTCAGGGATGCATACTCAAACAAAGTGAAAGCTGGCATCCCCTTACCATTGCGTGCCAACAAAGAGCCCTTTTCACCATTTCCTCTGAATTTTCTGGTCAGAAGCAAAGACGATGAGATACACGGCAAGTAGGGATGGGCTCTGTGAGGAGCCACCCCGAAAAGCCTAAACGAAGCATTGGAGAAAACAGTGGCGTGATGAGCCAGCTGGCAGTGTTTCTCTTGAAAGTCAAAGAAATCCTTCTTTGATTGTGGATTCTCATCACTGCATTGTCAGAGAAACCCTTTCAATACGACTGAGAAAGAATGAGAAAAAGCGAGTGAAAGAACCAGCAGCATCACACAAGCGAGCACGGAATTGCACCTGATTCTACTTTTAGGCAAAAAAACGGGGAGACACCATACCTACTTTTTGATTGAATGAAGAAGTCAAGAGTTGGATCCAAGAGAGAGAGTGACAGGATTAGTAGGTACTGTACTAGACACCAATCCCTTGAGTTGCTTTTTGACTGGACCAGCCACAAATCCCAACTGCAGTCACTTCAACTTGACCGAGAGATGAGAACTCGCCAGAGAGATACTGTTGGAATGGTGGGGAAGCGCCGACATCTGCATCCATAGAAGAGCAACAGAGGCTACCGTCTGATCGGTTTTGACACGTCCTAGGCTGACGATGCTCCATACTTCATCGAGATCCCTCCACAACAAATCCTTCAGGCCATTGCGTTCAAGAAGATTTGGCTGCCAGCAATGCGCGTTCTTGGATTCGTTGAATGAACACGTAGTGGCGTCGCAGCAGTTTGTTTTGATACGGATGATGCATCGAAGCGAGTGGACATGAAGGTAGACAGCGATGCTTTGAATGCGCTTGTTTGCTGGGTTGCAGGCCAAAACAGATCGCTCACACTAGCGCTGTCATGACATGACTTGTCCAGACGCCGTATGCGGCGCCAACTGGAGATGGTGCATGAGCAAAACCGAATGGAACTAGTCAAAGCGATCTTGTTGCTGCTACAACGCAAGTCTATCAACACACCATCTCCTCTAGTCTCGCCTTCGAAATGCTGTCCGATGAACCCCGGGGTCCACGTCAGTTAAGCAGCTCAATGACAGAGGATCAATCAGACTGCGTTCTCAATCCGCACAGTGCCGCGAAGAGTGAGATTGGCCGCCGCATTGGCTGGAGACGATGCGTTTTCCTGTTCTTGAACGGTGGCCTTGGCCATGGCGCGCTGCAGCAGTCTAGCACAGCCAATGTTGTCGCTCTGCTCTGCGATTACAAGGGGCGTGTGATGGTCCAGATCTTCACGAAATGGATCGGCGTGGTAGTCCAAAAGTAGCTTCACGCACAGCGCATGACCCCCAAGTGCTGCTAGATGTAGTGGCGTGAGTCGGCTCTCATCTAACACATTCGGGTCTGCCCCCGCCGCGAGCAGTAGTCTGGTTTACAAGCATCACACACATATATCAGAGTCGTCGCAATGCACAGTGATACACCGTTGAGCTCACCGCGTGCATTCGTTGTGGCCGCTCCTCGCCGTGTAATGCAACGCCGTGTAATTCTCGGTGCTTCTAGCATCGATCTCTTTCTTAGAAGAGTTGACCCATCGCTTGATCACACGGGCGTTACCAGATTCAGCCGCTGTGCGCACAAACCCGGGCAGACTTGATAAGCCACTCGCACCGCTCCCTTCTATGAGCAACCAACAGACAAAAGCGACGATAGGAAAGGAGTCAGTCCATTGATCAAATCACTTCCCCAAAGAGAGTCGTTCCCCATGCTCCTCTTGACAAAGACAAAGACAATCGCCTTGCTCTCTCCTCCTCACCACGCTTGGAATCCTCACTGAACGACGGTCGTTTGCGACGTCGCACGAGCTTGCGCGCCATGTACTGCAGTCGTTCGCGTTGGTACGAAGAAGCCGACACGATCACCACCAACAGCAACAGTCCGATGATGCCCACACCAAGAGCCAGCGGGTGAATGCCGCCGCCGCTGGGTTTCACATGCGGAATCGACTCCATTTCCACTGGGGCAATTGTGTTTGTGGTGGGATCTGATTCGCTACTCCAGATCCGATCTGAGTCTGCGTGGCGCCCAAACGATTGACACGTCAATCATCTGACCGACATGTTGCACGAAGGTTTCTCGATTGAGCAGCTTCAACTCTCAAGTGGTTCGTCCAATTGAGTCCCAGGAGATCGTGAGAGGGGTGACGGTGCGAGATGAAGAAGGCTGTGTATATTGCCAACGAGACTGACCCGACAACGCCTCGTGATTGCGAGGAAACAGCCAAGAGACAAGATAAGATAAGCAGTTTCGTTAACTTATGGAGGCCAACAGGAAGCCACACTAACAAGCACAAAGGATATCAAAAAGCTCCAAGCAAGACTCACATCCAAAAGTTGGTCCCGAGTGACATCAAAAAGTAAGAGGACCAGTTCCGCACTTGAACCTGCAGACTTCCTTGGCGCATTTGCTGAAGCAGTGTGAAACACCGAGTCGGAGAGTGGAAATTGCCGCCACCATCGCCATTGGTATCGTGAACTCCGCCCAGCATCAGGTCGTGGTAGAGACACTCCATCAACTCAACTTGCTCCAGCGCCGTGTCGGCGCGGCGAACCTCTTTGTACGCGAGGTTGTACAAGTTCTGATACAGCGAAAACGTCTTTTGGACGGCCTGGGTGCGCACCAGCGACTGCGCGCTGGTGGCAGACTGCGAAGTCGACATGGTGGGCACCAACTGGAGCAATTGGACTCGTCGAAGTCGCATTTTGTTCTTTGGACACACCATGCCGTACGCCACGAGGTTGCCAAAGAGCAAATCGTGTTCGTACGAGTACGAGAAGTCGCCGAGATCCGAGATGACGACGTAATTCCAGTACTCGCGAGGCAGAGGCGAGAAAAACGGCGCCAATTTGGTCTGCAACTCAGCGTCCACTTTGCCGCCGCCCAATGCTTCCCATTTCATGGTCATCGAGGACAAAACCGTCGGGCAGATGTCAGATGAAGTCTTGGCGCAGGTCTGATATGCGTAGATGGACGACTTCTTTTGGGCTTCGGTCATGGTGACGCCAACTTGACAATCGTAGTAAAGCGAATGGATGAGGTCGGTAGTGGCGCTGGCGGGAGAACACGCATATAGAAAACAGTAAGTGAACCGAGAGGTTTTGTCTGGTGGGGAACGATCACTTACTGGTGCTGGAAGAAAATGGGATCGGCCGCAGCCACTGAACTCGCCATGGTCGAACCCAGTGCGTTGTGCATGGTGTTGAACATGCCGTACTGAAGGTTCTGACTGAAATACGCATATGAAGTCGTGACGGACACAAGTCGCGCAAGAGAAGCATATCCAAAACCCGAAGGAAACGCCTTTGTAGACCAATTGTCACGAGGAACACAATTGCTGCAGGATCCGCTCGATGAACTCAACGTCGAACTCTGACAGTAGTTGCTCAATGGATTGCTGGATACACACGTGCCAGCAACGTTGACGCCGTTGATGGTCACAGTCGTTGACGGAGTCCCCGATGACCCGCCGAAGTCAGTTAGAATCGTCGAACACCCTTCCAAGGTTGTACAAACACCAGTTTGTCGCTTGGCGTAATCTGCGAAGTAGTCCCAGTAAGGAACGGTGACGCAAGCAAATCGAGGCTCAAGACTCCGTAGCATGTTCTCATACGCCAGAAGGAAGCGGCGATTCCAGTACAAGAATCCGCATGTACGGTACTCTTCGTTGGCAGACAAAAGCTCGGATGAAACCTCTGTGAACATGGCGTGATACCCAGCCACCATCGATGCATTCACAGCGTCCAGATACAATTGTTTGTCGGCACTCGGCAGAGAACCCCATGGACGTCGGACACGAGCATACGGGCACACAGTGGGTGCAGGAGTTGTAGGTGCCGGTGTTGTTGGCGGTGGTGTTGTGGGGGCAGAAGTAGTTGGTGCCGAAGTTGGCGGTGATGTTGTGGGGGCAGAAGCAGTTGGTGCCAAAGTTGGCGTTGCTGCCGTGATGGGCACCTGAAGAGTAAGCCAGAGTGGAGTGAACAGTAGAAGCAGCAGCAAAGGCTGTTGCTTTTGTACGACGGGTGGGCATCGTGGCGACCGCATTGTTGCTGCTGTCGTCGTTTATCGAGCGCGGTTTCTCAACAATGAACGAGTTTAATGAATCCTCTCCATTGAATCCCAAACGTGCAGCAAGAGAGAACAATGCCGGAACTGCGCTCAAGATGTCGAGCGTTTCAATGAGCTGGTCAGTTCCGATCGCTGGCACCAATCACAGTTCGTCGCGATGCTGGTACGGATGTGAGTTCTCAAGATAAGAACCCCCTTTGAATGTGCCCGGAAAGCGCCAAAGTAAGAGTGCTGACCACTTGGGAAAGAAGAAACCCGTAGTATCAGTGTGGGATTCGCATTGGCTTGATCGCACGCACTAGCCAGCCTCGAGCACTTGCAACATGTTGGATTGTCTGACGCACTGTACAGTACCGTCGACTTCTCAGCGAGGAGGCATCAACAGCCCAGACTGCCTTCCGCCACGACCTTTCGAGCGTCATTCCCTGCGAACCACCCGATCTGCCCATTTGAAGTGTATCTGGGGTCTCTGAATTCATAGCAGAATCCCTGCTACGAGTACGTATATGCCATGTCGTTTCGTGTTTGCTGCATTTTCCCTCCCACTCCACTCGCAAGTCTTGGGTTGCACGACCATACCTCAATCTGAATCAGTAATCGTCATGTTTGTTGGTGACAAGCCCAAGAACTTGGCTAGAGCCCAATAAACCGTGGCATTGGACGCGCTGAGATGTCACCACCACGGCGGCAGGCACAAGGTTGTCTCGGGCAGCGTTGTGGAAGAAGGGACTACATGTGAACGTAGGTGTTGCTGGCATACTGTAGTATCAACGAGGACGGCGGGTAGAACAGACAGATCGGTGGCGACATCACTTTGGTGTTCTAAAGCCAAAGTCAGAAAAGCAGAGAACGTGGACGTTCTTCTCCGGACACCAAGAGAATCAAGCCTTATCCTGTCGAGGCATGCGCCCAGCTTCCATTTACGCGGCAAGACAGCAGAAATGGCCGTGTGCATCACCTGGCTCCGATACCAATTCGACCAACCACAACGAACCACCGTAATAAAGAAAACTGTATTCCACTAACGATCAGACAGCTTGTTCAGCTTTTGATTTGCTCCTACAATTCGTCCTAATAATAAAATGCGTCCAACGCCACAAGATCTAAAACATTGGAAAGGTACTTCAACGTTGCGGCCATCGCCGCCACCATAACTGGATCATCGTCGGGTTTTTCATATGAGCGCCGTCCATAAAAAAGCCTGGGACCCGACGTAGTAAGAACTCTTGGTCTTGAAAGAGAGGGTTTTGTACAATCAACCATATACTTCGCAAAATGGCGAGCTTACTCGACAATGCCCATGCAACCATAGTTGAAGTAGTTGCCCCACCCATCGGGATTGCCATGAACATTCTGAGGGCCAGTCGTGATCGCAGCGCTGGGATTGAGGTTCTCGTACATAGCACGAGATGATGTCACGCCGCTAGTGTTGTTGCTATTGTGACTTCCGCCATTCATGGCCATCACCGAGGGTAGTTGAGAATTATCAATCTGCGGAGACTGATACCCAAGAAACATTTGATAATCATGAGTCCGTGGAGTCGGAAAGCCATTGGTTGGAGTCCGCATGGTGTTGAGCTTGGACATGGACATAGTCGAAGAAGACGTTGGTGTTGGCAATGAAATCTTCAACGAACTGCTGTATGCGGAAGAGGGTGTGCCGAGGCCAAGACTTGGGGCACCACCGCTAAGCAGACCAGTTCCGTTGGTAAGTGGTTGAAGCACTTGCTGTTGTTGTGGCTGCACGAGCGTCGGTGGCATGGAGGAAAGGGTACTATTTGATCCCATGGGTGTCGATGGAGTCAATGGCGACACCTGGAGCATTGTTGGAAGCTGGACCATGGAGGTTGCTACATGATGCAGTCCCTGAGGTACCGAGTACGGCGGTGGCTGATAAACATGTTGCTGCATGAGCGAGGGCATCGGGTCTTGTTGATGCAGCTGATGTGGCTGGTTCTCGACCTCTTGAAGAGGATCTTGAAGAAGTGGTGATAGATGGCGTTTCTTGTTGGCGACGCGCCCGCCCTTGGAGATGTTGAGCTCGGGCACCTGTTCGCCGTGCGCGCGCATCTCCATGGCGTGGCGAAAGCAAATAGACCCAGAGTGCTGTGCCGTGCGGGTGCACCCTTCAACACGGCAGTTGTGGCCATGTGAGTGGCGATTGCAGAGTCCGCCTGCGCGGGCATGTTGTGTGCAACCTTCGACTTTGCAGCGTCTGCCGCCGCCATGGCGCACACATTTTTGTCTTGCGTGGGCCTGCTTGGAGCAACCTTCGACAATGCAAAAGCGTTTGACCACAAAGCCACCATGTTGGAGGCAATATCCGCCACCGCGCGCATGGGCGTCGCAGTTGTCGGCTTGACACTGTTTTTTTCCGCCGTGGCGCACACAGAGTTTTCGCGCGTACACTTGGTTGGTGCAGTTTTCGACGCAGCACTGGCGCCGGTTTTTGTGGAAGGCGCACTTGTTGGTGCCTTCGAGCGCGAAATTGTCGCAATCGTTGAAGCGGCATTTGACCGTCTTGGAGCAGGCACGGGCAGGCGACATGGCGCCATCGTCATTGGAGATGGAGCCCATGGAGGGGGCGGGCGAGGAAGATCTTGTCGACGACTCGTCTTGTTTCATCATCGGACACTGTCGAATTCCTCTGTTGGTTGCTCTAGTTGAAGCCTCGGTTGGCGTTGAGTCACAAAGACTGGATAGATGCGTTGATGCGTTGACGCGTTGATGAGCTGGTCAAGTGATAGAGAGATCCCACGAAGAGCTCACTTGGTCCGATCAACTTGAGCTTGGTCTGTCCGCGTGTCAGGTTCCAGTCAGCAAGGCCGGATGAATCAAGCCAAGCGGAGATGAGTCGAGTGAGAGTCGAGTCCACAAAAGAGTTGATGTGGACTGGTGGTCGAGTTGTCGGTCGTTTGGTTGGGTTGGGCGGATGGCTCTTTTCGGTTTGTGTCGAGTGTGCGCTGAGTGCCCGCCAAAGGCTTTGAAGCGAAGAGGAGGATGGGATGGGTTGGCGATGGTGTTGTCGTCTTGGGGAATCAAAACCAGGCAAAGCGGCGCTACTTCCCTCCCTTCGCTTGCTGTTGGGGTGCCAGCGAGCGTGAGTTGCAGCGCGTGTCGTCGTGTTGGTAAGTTCCGAAATGGCAATCACCAAGTGGGGTTGTCGCATCATCGCAACACACGCAGTCGCCACTTTCCTCGTCTCCCCCATCATCAACGGCCCATCTCCCCCCCCTCCCCAACCAAAGACGATTGCTTTTTGGTGAATGGTAGGGGGAAAGATTACATACTGTATCTCGTCGGAGGCACCAAAATCCCCTCATTAGTATCCTCCTATATTTTGATATCCTATGGAAATGCACACAGCCTATGTAAGAGATTCTCTGAAAACAGACCTTTCAGGATAGATGCTCTTGTCACAAAATATGCATCCTGGGACGTATCGTATTGCCAGGATGATGATACCGCATATTGCTAACAAGGGCACGAACAAAACCGAGCCCACTTTCCTTTCTTCACAACCACAAAGAAAAGGTTGGACTTTCTTGACCGAGAGTGGGGGCATTTGGGGGGAATCCGGGGACTAGGGGTTCACATGAACCAGTTCAAAATGCAAACGACAAAGGTGCAACCAGGGGCAGTGGCGGTGCGCATCTCCACTCTTTTGTCTTCTTCTTCGTGGCTTCCCCTTTTTGGTCGAGTCAAGAAGATAAGATTGAGATATGTATGCAGTTGTTGGGCATGAGACCAGTAGGACGGACGAAAGGTAATCGCCGCGACAGCAGGAAGAAAGAGATTCGGTCCAAGTGCCAAGAAAGCACAAGGAAAGAAAGGAAAGCAGGGCTGACATGACATGATGGACGGACCACTTGAGATCATGATCCAGTACCGTACAGGTTAGAGATATACGGTATGATACATCCTGGTCCTGTAACAATCTGATGGTGTGATCGCGTTGCCACACCCTCTCCTTGAAAGATAACAACCAAGACGCTGAATAGGATTATGGGTGGGTCCACTGAGGGCGTGAATGCCACACATTGCCAGGCCAGACCGACCGCAAGCATGGACAAGATCTTTTTTCGCTTCCAGATGCGCTGGTGGCCCCTCAAGTCAAGACGCGCGCAACTCATCTTTCGCGGTGGTTAGGTGCCAAGTGGTGGCTAGACGATCCGACAACATTGGCTTGTGCCTCGTTTCTGAGGAGAGTGACTTGAAGGCCTGGCTGTTTTTTGCTGGGTGCTCTGGGACATGAGCATGTGGCTTGCTCATACTGTACGGTACAAGGCCCAGTCCAAGCATTTGTACGGCGCCGAGTTACTGTATCCTGCCTGACATCAACTTGCGTCAAATGAGGATGGGCTTAAGGTACTATTGTAATCAAAGCGGTCCCTGATTGGCTGCTTTTCATCCAGTGATTGATGTGAGACGGTATTGAGGTGGTCCACACCTCGATCCTTATTGGGATTGTGGGGTGAGTAATCCATGAAGAAGTGCGTGAAATGATCCAGAGTGCTGTCTTGTTCATGACGCCTGTTGTGACAATAGTTGCGAATAGATCACAGTGTTACCTATCAGTCATTGCCACATCTACAGGTAATATAGAAGTCGAGAAGCGCTGTTTTGGTGAGGCTATACTGCACATCACGCTTTCCCGTTCCTTCCAGCATCGATGATGCTTACCATCTCACCAAACTCTATCGATGAATCTGGACACGTTCCTCGTTGAGACATTTCCCCCCAGAGCAGGACAGGAGAGTAGCACTCAGTTTGCATGGGGGGGGGGTTGTTCCGTTCGTCATTACAGCTTCAAGTCCACGCCATATCTGGTGGCACGGGGCTCAAGCACATGCCAAGTCACCCCAGCCCACGCCTCTGCATCCCGCCTGGAGGTCTTTTGTCTTGGTGGGCGGCACAAGAGATCGCTTGACTCTAGCTGTCCAGTCATTCCTTCTTCCTGTGCCATGGCCTGCTGGTTGGAAATGTTTTCTCAAACACCAGATCTGAGCACCCTCGTTGATTGTCCTGCACAGCCGCAGCCATATGAAGTGAAGAAGCTGGAGCAGAATTCCACGTGCTTACTCTGTGGGCGAAGTGACCATGACACCCCATTGCATGAAATGCCTTCAATGCCAAAAGAGCGGCATGTGACGCTGTGCCTCTGCGGTGCGGACAGTATCCAAGTTGCAGAGGAACCCAGATCCAGGCATTGGACGGATCAAAGTGGCTCAAAGTGGCCAACTAGAAAGCAGTTAAGAGTCGCATTCCTCTCTATATCCATTGCGTCATCACAACTCCTTCGCACCTGACGACTAAAAACGACGAGCCACTTGCATATCACTTGAATCTGGGTAGCCAAGGAAACCCCTCTGCTGATCTGGTGCATTGTATAGCCCACACAAAACACTTGAAGTTGGTACTATATAGTACATCATCGCTGTCTCTAAGGGTGTCTAGGGGT
Source organism: Paralagenidium karlingii (assembly GCA_027475765.1). NCBI lineage: Eukaryota > Oomycota > Peronosporomycetes > Paralagenidium > Paralagenidium karlingii. Next base: position 19,827 of record JAMFLO010000536.1, read on the forward strand.
ACGCTCGATGTCATTTTATGCACAGGTTGAGCGGACGAGGAGCGGACGGAAGTAGCACTGTTGATGCGAAGGAACTATTATTAGAATGATGAAAATACTTCGAAGTATTAATATTAAACTCGACTACGACTGGTTCGCTAAATATTTTGCTATAGCTCGCTCCTCACGGTGCCATTCAACATGGGCAGTCAATGGACCAGGAGATCTGAATCGTTTTCTGCACCGCGGATACGGGCATTGTAGGTCAATCTCTTCTTCGGATGACGATCCTGGATCTTGATTCAGAACCATCTCCAACACAACCGCACGCAGCTTGAAACCTGGAAGCACATCACCGCCATCGAGATCTCTCCACGCAGTGGCACCGTCGCAATCCACTCCTCCGTCAGCATTGATCTTGT
>JAMFLO010000537.1:0-19872 GCA_027475765.1 Paralagenidium karlingii
TGCACAAGCAACAAGGTGCTCCTCACCTTGTTGGATCAAGACGCCTCAGGACCTCCAAGGTGCTCTTCACCTTGTGGAAGTGTCCTTCGACTCTCTTTCGCTGTGAGCGTGCCGACGCTTCCTCACCTCACAGTGTAAGCCGCAGTAACAGGAGCCGCTGCTCCGACTCCTGTTACAGATTTCGTCAGTGGAGGTTCACTTCCAGGAGTTGGTGGTTCACGTTTCTTGGAATAGCTCTTCTCCAGATTCTTCAAAACTTCTTCCAACCATGCCACTGATTCACAAGAGCGAATGCGTAAGGAATCGGCTAAGCGCTTGTCCAACAATGAATCGTAATATTGGTGCCAGTGCTCCTTGGCGTCGTCACGATCCGTTGGATACCAGCTTTGATCCCGACATTGTGTTGGTGGGACTCGTGTCGTCTGGTGTTAACAAGCTCTCGATTACGTGGATGGGACCGCGCCGCGTTGTGAAGTGCATCAATGATTGCACTTCTGAAGTGCAAGATAGGGCCGAGCCTTTTCAACCTCGACTCATCATGCAAGCAGGCTGAAGTTGTATGTAGAAGGTGGTCGTGCTATCGTGCAAGATCGCCAGCATCACATTGTGCACGGTGATGGAGGACATCTGGTAGAAATATTCAAGGAAACATGTCGGTTCAACGAGTAGGAATTGCTCTTGAAGTATATTGGTCTCAGTGAAGAAGAATCATCCTGGGAGCCTGCAACCTGGTTGCATAAAGACGTCCCACCATCGTTGCAACCCTGGTGTAGCCAACATCAGCTTGGAGAGGGCATGCGTCCTAGAGGAGAAAATGTTCTGCTCTTTGCGTGCTAGCTGGCGTAGCCGGTGTAAGATCTCGTGCGATCATAGTCACAAGTGTCTTGTTCGGGGTCTGCGTTGGGGAAGCTCTGGCATGGGTGGTTTGGACCACCTGAATGTCACTCGCGTGACATCTCTCGTCTACATAGTGACATTAGCAGGCAGAAGTGATATCCACATCAGTGTCGTGACACTTGGAAGGCAAGGATAGGATGTGGAAACGTGGGAATCTGGTAAGAGCAAGACGTGAGCAAGTGAGAGTCTTAGCTTTGCTGTGATCAATACAGTTCGGATTTGTCCTACTGAAGCGCTTGTCACAACACATTTCAAGTTCTTGGTGAATGGACTCCTGGACGTCGTTGTGTATTTCCACCAAGCCGATCAGTGCCACTTTGACACGTTACCACTCCTTGTCGATACGCGCGAGGTCGTCGACGTGAGAAACAAAGAGTCGCCTGCAAAACGAATTTGTATTACTGACTGCGTCGGCGATATCGCACCGCTGCATTTTTGACTTGTTTTGCATCCCTTTGCGAGCTGGCGACTCGAACAATATCACTTCGAACCGCTTGTTCGCTGGCCCGTTTGCTTCTCCAGCCAAACTTGCGTCATCGTTTTTTATTCGTTGACAGTTGTGCGTTAGTTGCTGAATGTTGTCCAATGTCTTCTGAAGTTCACGGAGTTTCCAGAATGGAGTTAGAGACTCAACCGGGGCCTGACTTGAGTTTAGATATAGCAATGCTGTGTAATTGAATCCACCCGCCAAATCAAACGAATGTGAAGGTGAAAGATGCGACAACCTGAGGGACATCGCTATGCAGTAAACCATCCATGTCAACACTCTGCAGATTCTTCGTTTGGTCGTTCAAGGTTGCCAGATCTTCTTAAAGATATGGTCAGTTTCTTCAGGTTTCGACAAGGATTGACAGCCGCAAGACTACCTCTTTCCAGAGTTGTGGTTGCCGCAACTGTAAACTTTTGGGGGAATGCCCACCACCGTTGGCAAGCTCTATAGCAGGATGCTCTCACAACCCACTCCACGGTTGTAGGCCCTATTGATATCAAAGGACACCGAAGGCACATGGTTTGTGGTAGTATTTGCATTCTCTCTTTACCGTGAACTGGTGGTGAAGCTACTTCAATTCATTTGGATAACTGACCGGCGATGACGCACCATCATCAACTCTGGATCTCTTTCTCATCCAGATGGTGATGGAATAGGAGAAAAAGTAGTCAATCGGTACGTGTCATACAGAAAAGCAGACTCATTGACTCGCGGTTCAGCAATCTGGTCTTCGTGAGGTTTCTCAAACCAGGTGATGTTGTGACTGGGTTGCAGTCCCGTACTGCACCAGATCATCTTTGTCACAGATGGACTAAAGGATAATGATGGGTTTGCACTGGTATAGGATGGAGCGGGCGACCTAATCCTGCTATCCAAGGTCGACGCAGCGTCATTTGCTCATTCTTGTTTTTGCTATCGTTCTCGGTCCAGTCTCGTGCCCCAATGACTCACAAACCCGCCATTGATGTGGCCAACCCAGTAGATGGGAATGCCAGCTCTTATCCATTTGACGAGGCTCGTCACAGCGACGTGGTGTTGCTGGAACAAGAAGGCAAATGGGGAGCGCAACTTGTGAGTGCATCCAGCACAACCTTCCAGGGGATCGACTTTCAGAAGCAGTCCCGAGTGCTCACTCTGGCACTTGTGCTACCGATTTATTATTTCTTGTCATGCGGTGGACCATCGGGTGTGGAACCGGTGGTGATCAGCGGTGGCCCGCTAATTGGTGTCACCTGTCTCCTGGTGTTCCCGCTGGTGTTTTCTGCTCCCCTCGGTCTGCTAGTCAGTGAGATGTGTACAGCGTTTCCAGATGATGGTAAGCTAGCGCAAGAGATCGGTCGGTTGTCGAATGCAGTTCCTAACATGTCTGTTGTGGGCTCCCAGGCGGCTTCGTCATTTGGGTCACCAACGCGTTCGGACCTTTCTGGGGTTTCCAAGAAGGCTTCTGGTCGTGGGTGGCAACTGTGCTAAACAATGCCTTGTATCCTGGCTTTGTTATTGCCTCCTTGTCCAGCGTCATCGGCGAGATCAGCTCACCAGTGGTCGAGTATGGGGTCAAAGTGGCGATTGTGGTCGCAATTTCACTGCCGACTCTATTTGGAGCCAAAGTTGTCGGCAAAGCGAGTGTTTTCTTCATCATTCTGGTGCTTGTGCCGTTTATCGTTGCGTCCGTGTGCTTCTACAGCAATGCCAACGACTTTAGTGTTGTCGCGGAGCTGCCGTCCTTCAGCAATGCAACTGCTGCCAATTCGACCACCATCGAAACCTCTGGCTCTATCTCGCAAGTGGACTGGAAAGGTTTGATCACGCTGGTGTTCTGGAGTTACGACGACATCTACATCGTCTCCTTATTCGGTGGACAAATCGCGAATCCGTCCTACACGTACCCGCGAGCCATTTTCATCACCTTGTTGATGACGGTTCTCACCTACGTCGTGCCATTGGTTGGTGCTCTGGCGGTGGACTCACTCAATTGGCGAAGCTTTCAAGACGATGCGATGGCCTCGGTGGCCGAGTATGCGGGTGGATCATGGCTTCGCAGTCTACTGGTGCTGTCGGCAGTTGTTTCCAACGTCGGTATGTTTATGGCAGCTGTCTTTGCGCAATGCTACCAGGTAAACGGCATGGCGGAACAAGGCTTGGTGCCAAAGGCGCTCTCCAAGCGCCACTACTTTTTTGAGACACCGTACATGGCGTTGGTGGTCAACACGGTGCCCGTGCTGTTCCTTTTGGCGTTCAACTTTGAGGTTTTGTTACAAGCGGCCAATTGTTTGTCGTCAGCATCCCAGATTCTGATCATTGCGGCCGCTGTCAAGTTGCGGATTATGAACGGAGACATGTACCAATTCAACAAATGTGGGTAGTCCTGAGTTTGTGCGTGGCGTTGGCTTTCGATCAGCTACTGATGTCTCGTTGTGTGGGTGAGCTTTAGTTCCTGGAGGAAATCCAATGGTGATTGTCTCAATGGCCATGCCAATGGCGATTGTCGGGTATGTGTTTGCGGTCTCACTGGCTCCCATCGCAGCAGTGATTGTGGTCGTTGGGGTGGCCTACGGGTTGTTCCGGTTTCGATAGCTATAGCGTAGACCATCAATCCATTCCCGTTCCAATACACCAATACACAACAGCGAGTGAAGTGCTGGCCTGGTTGAACGCATGTGAGCGATCGCATGGCACCGCTGAAGTCCTGTTGGTTGGGTTTGGGCTTTCTGAAAAGAGAAAACGATCTCTTCTGATCCAATCGAGCTGTTGTGGTCCGCTTTTGATATGCTATCGTCGTTCTTATCCTGGTGCACAATCGTGGTAAGGTCCAAGTCGTCTTCAACTTCACTTCACCGTTGGCCAAGAGTTTGGATCTTTTATTGGTTCAACAGCGGGTTGGGTCTGGTGGTGTGGTCTGATGAAAAGGTTGAGCGCCTTCACGGCCTACCGTGGTTGATAGATAGGCAGTGAAAGGTGAAGAAGGATGACTCTTCTTCCGATCTCCGCTGAGCTCCAAAGTGTCACATCCCCACTGCAGCAAGACCCAAGACCAGACCAAGAGATGTCGGCGATCCAAGAAGGAGCTCACAATCGGCATTGCTTTACCGTGCTGGTTTATTTTGGTGCAACGGGTAGCTGCCAATCCTCCACCCACAGAGATCTGCAAAGTACCATTGCTCATTCTTTTTCTTTCCTCTCGACCTCTCTGTGCTCTTCCCAATGCGCAACGAGTTTTGTCTAAAGGTAGCCATTCCGAAGGATGATACCACCGCTGACTTTGATCCGATAGACCCGACCCGACACAGCCATGATGTGTTTGAACCGGATGAGAACTGGGAAGCGCAACTTGTTCGAACGTCTAGCACGGCGTCCAACACGTCTTTCCAAGGAATCGGCGTGCCAAAGCAGTCCCGTGTGCTCACGCTGGCATTGGTGCTCCCGATTTGCTACTTTTTGGCATGTGGTGGACCCTCTGGTGTGGAACCAGTGGTAATGCGGGGCGGACCGCTCATCGGTGTGGTGACTCTGGTGGTGTTCCCACTGTTGTATTCGGCTCCGCTTGGCCTGTTGATCAGTGAGATGTGCACGGCATTTCCAGACGATGGTAAGAAACACCGCTTAAGACATCAGTTCGAAGTCCTCTGACCTCTCGTGTTGCACAGGTGGCTTTGTGATCTGGGTTACTAACGCTTTCGGCCCATTCTGGGGATTCCAGGAAGGCTTTTGCTCCTGGGTCTCCACGGTCTTGAACAACGCGCTATACCCGGGCTTTGTGCTAACCTCTTTGTCGACGGTGGTCGGTGAGATTAGTTCACCCGTGGTGGAATACGTAGTCAAAGTGGCCATCGTGGTGGTCATCTCGTTGCCGACTCTTTTTGGAGCCAAAGTCGTCAGCAAAGCCAGTGGGCTGTTCATTTTGCTGGTGCTCGTGCCCTTCATCATCGCCTCTGTGTGCTTCTACAGCAACGCCAAAGACTTTGGTGGGATCTCGGAGCTGCCTTCGTCATCGTTGCACAGCAATTCTTCCGTGCATGAAAGTGCTGGTTCCGTGTCGGAAGTGAACTGGAAAGGGCTGATCACACTCGTGTTCTGGAGCTATGACGACATTTTCATGGTGTCCTTGTTCGGTGGACAAATTACGAATCCATCCTACACGTATCCGAGAGCAGTGTTCATCACGCTGTTGATGACGGTGTTGACATACGTGGTGCCGCTCGTTGGCGCGCTTAGCGTGGATTCTATCAGCTGGCGAGACTTTGAGGAAGGTGCTATGGCGACCGTGGCGGCGTATTCGGGAGGCTCCTGGCTTCGCAGTCTGCTGATTCTCTCCGCAGTATGCTCGAATGTTGGCATGTTCGTGGCGGCGATTTTTGCGCAATGCTATCTAGTCAACGGTATGGCGGAGCAAGCGCTGGTCCCAAAGGTGCTTTCCAAGCGACACTACTTCTTTGAGACGCCGTATCTCGCGTTACTGGTGAATACGGTGCCAGTGCTGTTTCTGCTGGCGTTCAAGTTTGACTTGCTGCTTCAGGCCGCCAACTGTTTGTCTTCGGCGTCCCAGATTCTGATGATTGCGGCCGCCATCAAGTTGCGAATCATGAACGGAGACATGTATCAGTTCAACAAATGTGAGTTTGTTTGTTGTGGTTGGTGTGTGTGGACAGCTCTGGGAGCTTTTCTAATCCCGCTGTTGGTTGTGCTGTCAAAGTAGTTCCTGGAGGAAACCCAGTGGTGATCGCGTCGATGATCGTTCCCATATCAATTGTAGGTTACGTGTTTGTGGTGTCACTGGCTCCCATCGCCGGTGCTGTCGTCGGCGTCGGCGTGGTTTATGGCTTGTACCAGTTTCGATAGAGCGCAGCGATTGTACGACGATATTCCTCTCACCCCACGATCCGTGTTGGTGACGAAGAGATCACCGCCAAAGTTGACTTCCACTGAATATACACCTTCCGCGACAGAATCTGCTTTGGTCTCGTTCTGGTGGTCCATGGCATCCCTCTCTGCCGGAAAAGGCGTTCCACACACGCTCTGTGGCTTGCGAAATGTCGGGTGCCAACACTTGGCTTGAGGATGTGAGTTTGCATCTCGTGACTTGACACAACGCCAAGCTCGTTATGGCGCTCTTCTGTGCTATCTGTTCACCCACACCACCACTTCAAGGAATCCTCGACTCTCGCCCAAGAGCACATTGGCGCTCGTCAGTGAGGTAGTAGCCTCCTGTTGGGCAACCAGACGCTCTAAAGGATGTGGTTGGGTTCTACACTGCTATGGTCTGTCACATGTACATGTGTTCAAGTGTGTTGGTGGATGCACATTTCTCAAGGGATTTCTCTGCTGTTTGTTGGTGCATGTAGTCGCTTTTGGATGTCAGGACGATCACATGGTGCCAGTTGTACCATTGGGTGGAGAGGTTGGGACGTGGCATCCACATGGAAGGGCCCATGCATCATCAAATGTATCGGTACTTCATGTTCTATCCAGCACAAAGTGGAATCGAAAAAGATCCAGTGACGACTTTGAGCAGATGGTGTTGATCCTCCCCAGAGAATGCTTCTGAATGTTGTCAATGGTACACTGTCTCAATCGTAGATAGAACAAGCAAGCAAGGGACTTGAAAGACCAGATGGTGTGCTCCTCTTTAAACCGAATGGGTTTGGTGCAAAGGAACCATCTGCTCGTTTCCCTGCCCCAAACAATACCAAAACCAGGTTTCTCTTTTCTTTTGCTTGGCCATTCAAAGCCACTCGCCATGGAGTTCCATTCATCCGCCAAAGCCCACGGGGTCGCCGTGCCGATTGATCCCATTGACTTGTATTCGATGGACGCGCGTGAAGGATCGCAAGGTGTTCAAGTCTTTGGCAATGGGGATATTATGTTTCTCGCCAGCGATGTGGCGCTTCTGGAGCGCGAAAAACCGGGTGCAGGCCCCCAACTGGTGCATTCGCTCGGCGACAGCTCCATTTTCCAAGGCATGGAGCTGCAAAAGAAGTCACGCGTGCTGACCCTTTCGTTGGTGTTGCCCATTTACTACTTTTTGACCTGCGGCGGACCTGCCGGTATTGAACCGCTGGTCTCCAATGCGGGGCCGCTGATTGCACTAACCAGTTTGATAGCGTTTCCGATTTTCTTTTCGGTCCCGGTGGGGCTTCTGGTCAGTGAAATGTGCACCGCGTTTCCCGACGACGGTGAGGAATCCAACGCCGAATGGCTGTGGTTTGGGATCATGGGGTTGGCTTTGACTAATATGGTGACATGTCAATTGCTGGGCTTTTGTTGGCAGGTGGCTTTGTGATCTGGGTCACCAACGCGTTTGGTCCGTTTTGGGGCTTTCAAGAAGGCTTTTGGAACTGGGTCTCGACGGTTCTCAATAATGCCGTGTACCCGGGGTTAGTACTCGCTGCTTTACCCGGTGTCACCGGTGAAATCCAATCCAAAGTGGTCGCGTATTTGATCAAAGTGGCCATTGCGATTGGGATCTCGTTGCCGACGTTGTTTGGTACAAGAATCGTGGGTCGAATCAGCATCTTGTTGTTGTTGCTGGTGCTCGTTCCGTTCATCGTGGCGACAGTGTGGTTTTTCAGTCGAGTGGAAAGCTACGCTGTTCTAGGTGAAGTGCCTGGTTCGTCCTCCTCGGCATGGCAAGGATCGTGGAATGCTACGAGTGCAAGTGCTGGCTCAGAGGGTCAAACCGTCAACTGGTCCTCGATGATCAAGTGTCTGTTTTGGAGTTACGACTCGATCTACCTCGTGTCGCTCTTTGGCGGTCAAGTTGCCAACCCTTCGTACACGTATCCACGCGCCATCTTCATCACTCTGTCGATCACTGTCGTCACGTACGTGGTGCCGCTTGCTGCCGCATTAGCTGTCAACAAAGTGAATTGGAGAGTGTTTCACGAAGGTTCGATGGAGCAAATCGCACAAATAGTGGGTGGCCCCTCATTGCACCACATGCTGGTAGTGTCAGCTGTGTGCTCGAGCATTGGACTGTTCACTTCAGCGACTTTTGCGCAGTGCTATCTCGTGAACGGCATGGCCCAACAAGGACTAATCCCCGCCATGTTTGCCAAGCGACACTATTTTTTCGAAACACCCTACTTGGCGTTGCTGCTCAACACGCTTCCCGTCTTGCTCTTGCTAGCGTTTGACTCGAAAGAGCTACTTGACGCCGCCAATTGTTTGTCTTCGGCTAGCCAAGTTCTGATGATCACCGCCGCCATCAAGCTTCGCATCATGAATGGCGACATGTATCAGTTCCGAAAGTGTAAGTGTTTGGGAAGAGTTTGAAGGGGGCGAGCGAAGGCTTTGAGTGAATTTGGAGAACCAGGATGGTGAACTAACTGTTCTTGTGTGGGTTTCTGTTGTTGTTAATGAAAACACGGCAGTTCCAGGTGGGAATCCCATGGTGATTGTCTCGATGATCGTTCCCATGGCCGTGATCGGATTCGTGTTTGCCGTGTCTCTTCATTACATTGCTGCGATTGTCGTGGTCTTTGGGGTTGGCTACGGGTTATTCAGGATGAAATCTAATTGCTGATGATATTCCATGGGCCTCCCATCATCCCCATGGCGTGATGCCCCAGGATAATCCACCGAGGACGATGCGCGGCAATCATTCCAATACCGTGGTGCAGCAGCGCAAGGAATAGCCGGGCATAGGAATCGACTCTCCAACGATCTCCAATGTAAAGCCCATCCACGGGGTTTTCTCTGTTTACTAGGATCCGACATCTCAACTCAATCAATTGCCTTGATGAAGAGTCTTGCCAATTCCTCAGTGCGGACTAGGGGGGTGGGGGGAGGGGGTGGTGCAAAATGCAGCTTCTTGTTGAACAGGACACGTCACGTTGCAAGCAGTTGGCCCCTGGCTTCGAGCAGTTCTTGTTTCAAAACTAGATCAAATATTCGGTGTTTGACGTCGTTGCTGTCTGCTGCTGCCGTTTGGGTGACTTGGCCGTTCAATTGTCGTTGGTGGTGGTATTGGCACGTTTGGTTTGTTTGGGGGGGGGGGGAAGAGAGCGCACCTCGGATCAGATGCGACAGCCACCAGCCACCAGATGACACGAACCCACCACCTGCGCTCTCCAAAAAAAAAAAAGAATTCATAAAGTGCACCCCATAAGTCACATAGCAGAAACTTCAACCAGAGAACCTGTCGGTGACCTACCGCAGAGTCTTATCGTACTACTTGATCGAGTGCGGAACCCCCTCCTCCTCCTCCTCCTCCTCGGCAACCATTCTTAGACTCTTGATCTAGCCCCCACTGGATCAAAAGTAGCAGCACTCGAAAGAATGGCTTCGGCGGCATCTTCAACCGACGAGGAACAAGTTTTGGCCATTCCAATGGACCCCCAACAAGAAGATTTCTTTTCCATGGGCACGCCAGCATCCGCACGAAGTGAAGTGGCGCTTCTGGAGCAAGGCGACAAAGCCGACTTGCAATTGCAGCCAACCAATTCGGCGGCCAGCATGATCTTTCAAGACATCGAGTTCAACAAGCGATCGCGAGTGCTGTCGCTGGGGTTCATGTTGCCGATTTGTTACTTTTTGGGTTGTGGTGGACCCACGGGCATTGAGCCACTGGTGACCAGCAGCAGCCCCCTGTATGCTCTGGTTGGCTTGTTGGCGTTTCCCATTCTCGTGTCCGTTCCTTTCGATCTTCTCATCAGTGAGATGTGCACAGCGTTTCCCGATGATGGTGAGCAATTGGTCAGTGCGGTGTGTTGCTTTTGTATTGCGTCTGATGGAACGTCTTGGGTGTCGTAGGCGGCTTTGTGATCTGGGTCACCAACGCTTTCGGACCGTTCTGGGGCTTCCAAGAAGGCTTTTGGTCGTGGGTGTCCACGATTCTCAACAATGCGTTGTACCCAGGCTTGGTGCTTGCTTCCTTGGGCAACGTGGTGGGTGACATCCAGTCTTCGGTGGTGCAGTATGCGATCAAGTTGGCCATCACGGTTGTGATTTCACTGCCAACGCTGTTCGGCACCAAATTCGTGGGGAGTTCGACTGTTGTGTTGGTGATTTTGGTGACGGTGCCGTTCATCGTGGCAACAGCGTGGTTTTTCGGAGAAGCCACCAACTATGGGGTTCTCACCGAGATGCCTGGCGAACGACAGGTGAACTGGAAAGAACTGATCACCCAGCTCTTCTGGAGTTACGATGGCATGTGTCTGGTCTCGCTCTTTGGCGGCCAAGTAGCCAATCCGTCGCGCACGTATCCGCGTGCCATTTTCATCACGTTGTTCTTGACCACGGTCACCTACTTGTTGCCGATCGCTGGTGCACTTGCCGCTAACAAGCTGGACTGGCGGTTGCTCGAAGACGGCTCCCTGGCACGCATTGCCCGAATTGTGTGTGGGTCGTTGATGCACAGTCTGATGGTGATCTCCGCGGTTTGCACCAACGTGGGACTGTTCACCACGGCGACTTTTGCACAATGCTATCAAGTCAACGGGATGGCCCGCCAGGATTTAATCCCGGTGGTCTTCGCCAAGCGCCACTACTTTTTTGAGACCCCGTACCTCGCGCTGTTGCTCAACACGGTGCCGGTGTTGTTTCTGATCGCATTCGATTTCAACGTGCTCCTGGACGCCGCCAATTGTCTTTCCTCAGCATCGCAAGTGCTCTTGATCATCGCCGCCATCCGTCTTCGCATGATGCACAGCGACAATTACCAATTCAATAAGTGTAAGTCGTACCGTGCACCATCATGACCAACCGTTTTGTTCGCTCGTTGCTGACTTTGCTGTGATGGTGTGTTGATAGTTCCTGGAGGAAACGTCGTGGTGACCGTATGTATGATCATTCCCATGGCAGTCGTCGGCTATGTGTTTGCCGTGTCCTTGACATACGTCGCTGCAATCGTTGTGGTTCTCGGTGTGGTTTACGGGGCAATTCGGTTTAGATGATTTAGTACTGGAACATGACGATAAGGATATTTGTCCTGTATATTCTAAAGGTTGCTTGGTGCAAGCCATCAGTCACTTGCAGCGATATGTGTTTGCTGCTCTCATGGATCAGACAGCTGTCGCCACGAAAGAAGAATCTCCTCAAGCACTTATGCAACTGAGCAGTTGCTTGTCCAACTGCAGAATCCGAGTCTTCTGTTTATTGCGTTATGGTCGGGAGAATGGTTTTGCCATCTGGGCGAGCCCACGCCGTCGAAAACATCTGTGCCTTTCAGTTGGTTTTGTGCATGGCCCATCGTCTCTTTCACGTCCCAAAGTCTCGTCCCAAAAAAAACCGAGTTCTCCACCACCACAGCATTCACCACACTCTTTGATCTATTGATCTATGCAACCCACTTGAGGGCAACAGCAATGAACGCTTCTCAAGTATCTCAACAAGAACAACCACGTGTGTGCGCGATTCCAGTGCCTTCGCCATCGCGAGAAGAGATTTTCTCGATCGAAGCATCGTATCGCAGTGATGGTGCCATCTTTCACTTGCACGAGATGGAGTTCACCAACAAATCGCGGGTGCTGACACTGAGTTTTGTGTTGCCAATCTGTTACTTCCTGACATGCGGCGGTCCTACGGGCATCGAACCTATCGTGGCTTGCAGCAGTCCGCTGCTCACGTTGATCGGTCTGCTTGCGTTTCCGATTCTCGTGTCTGTGCCGTTCGGACTTTTGATCAGTGAGATGTGTACCGCCTTTCCAGACGATGGTAAGCAACCCTTCTCTGTCGCTGGTTAGCATTTGTTCAGCCTTCATAACGCTGATGGAATGCTGCTACATGTTTGAACTGCAGGTGGCTTTGTAATCTGGGTCGCCAACGCTTTCGGACCCTTCTGGGGGTTCCAAGAAGGCTTTTGGTCCTGGGGATCCACTGTGCTCAACAACGCACTGTACCCGGGCTTCATTCTTGCCGCGCTGAGCAATGGCATCAAGTCTTCTGTGGTCGAATACATTTTGAAAGTTACCATCGCGATTGTGATCTCGCTTCCGACGTTGTTTGGAACGAAATTCGTCGGCCGATCGAGCGCCTTGCTGTTGGTAGTGGTGATTGTGCCGTTCATCATCGCAACCGCGTGGTTCTTTGGGGAAGCTCAAGGCTTGGGTGTGCTCGCGCAGATGCCCCGCGATGCCAGCATCAATCCAGCCAAGCAAGTCGATTGGAAAACGTTCATCACGCAGCTCTTTTGGAGTTACGACGGGATGTACGTGGTCTCACTCTTTGGCGGTCAAATTGCCAACCCGTCGTACACGTATCCTCGCGCCATTTTCATCACATTGTTGATGACCATGGTCACCTACCTCTTGCCAATCACGGCTGCTCTCGTGGCCAACAGATTCGACTGGTGGAACTTGGAAGAAGGGTCAATGGCTCGTCTTGCCCGGGTTGTCGGGGGATCGTTGCTTCACAGCGCGTTGGTGATGTCTGCTGTTTGCTCCAACGTGGGCTTGTTCGGGACCGCTGCATTTGCAAAGTGTTATCTCGTCAACGGCATGGCACAACAGGGTCTCGCGCCTGCGATTCTTTCCAGGCGCCACAGGTTGTTTGAGACGCCATACCTTGCGCTACTGGTCAACACGGTGCCGGTGTTGTTCGTGATGGCATTTGATTTGACCGTTCTGCAGGATGCCGCCAATTGCATTTCCGCAGCTTCGCAGGTCTTGATGATCGTTGCTGCAATCAAGCTACGCGTTGTACATGGCGACAACTATCAGTTCAAAAAGTGTAAGTGCCCAGGGATGAATCGCAGCAAGTGGTCGCTGGTGCTTTGTTCTCTGTCAGAGATGAATTCTAACGGTATCGTGGATTTTGAATGGAGCAGCTCCTGGAGGAAACCCCGCGGTCGTTCTTGCGATGATCATGCCATTGGTCGTCGTGGGGTATGTGTTTACTGTGTCACTAGGGTATATCGCTGCTGCGATTGGTGTGTTAGGTGGAATTTGCGGTGTAGTCTTCACTTTTTACGCGAAAGGATCCTTGCATTCTTAACACCGTCGTGAAAAAGTGGCCGGAGGTGCTTTGATCCTCAGGTGTTTCTGGTCCAATTCATTCACCGCAGTCTTCTGAAGCATGTCCATGGGACTTCCTTCATACCAAGACCATGGAAGCTTTTGCATTAGAGCCTCACAAGACCACCATCTGTGCGAGCATTTGTGCTTTCCACCAACAAAGAATCCTGTTCACGCACCCAACAAAAACACGCAACTTCTACAAGCTGTTGATGAAAGCAGTTCTCTCTCGACATTTCTGCGATATGCAGTTGCTTGCTATGCCATCACATACAAAACCGCACCTGCTCAGTCCGACCATTTGGATCAACATGTTCCCTTCCAAGTGGTGTCCTGGCAAAAGAATCACCGTCTTGAAAGAAATTCACACACCTCGTTATGTGAACACAACCTGCTGTCTGCTGTCTGCCGTCTGGTGGGCTTTTACACATACACAAACTGACCTCGCAAGAGAGTTCCCACGTGTGACACACCTTTTGATGCAGTCGTTCGCCAAGAATCAAATACCTTCACCAGCTGCACCGCGTAAAGCTGTTCCTATGGCTTTTCTTGTCGCAAACCAGTGAACAGCAGTCCCACCAGTTCATACCTGATCTCACGATCTCGCACCAACTTGAGCAACCATGCAGGCACCTCAAGTACCAGCACCCCAGCAAGAACTCGAACAAGAACTCCCTATTGCGATCCATCCACCACCTCGAGATGACTTTTTCTCGATGGATACCCCTGGTGCATCGTCCAACAGCGAAGTTGCCATTCTCGAGCAAGGAGACAAACCAGGCATGAACCATCTACATACATCCAAGGATCGATCCTCCAGCGGCATTTTCCACGAAATCGAGTTCAACAAGCGATCGCGCGTGTTGACCTTGGGTTTCGTGCTGCCCATTTGCTACTTTCTCACGTGCGGCGGCCCGACGGGCATTGAGCCGATTGTCGTCAGTAGCAGTCCGCTTCTCACCTTGATCGGCCTACTTGCGTACCCGGTCTGCGTGTCGATTCCGTTTGGACTTCTCATCAGTGAGATGTGCACGGCGTTTCCAGATGATGGTGAGCAAACACTCTTTCTGTGTGCTTTGGTTGACTGATTGATGCGTTCTGCTTCTCACGAGTTGATGCGAATGAATGACTGAAACGGCAGGCGGCTATGTGATCTGGGCTACCAACGCTTTCGGACCCTTCTGGGGGTTCCAACAAGGCTTTTGGTCCTGGGTATCAACGATTCTCAACAATGCACTCTATCCAGGCTTCATTCTCGAGGCGTTGACGAGTGTCATCGGTTCAATCGAGTCTCCAATGGTGGAATACCTGCTCAAAGTTGCTATTGCCATTGTGATCTCACTTCCAACGTTGTTTGGAACGAAGTTTGTCGGCCGATCGAGCGCCTTGTTGTTCGTGCTGGTGATTGCACCGTTCATCGTGGCCACGCCGTGGTTTTTCGGCCAAGCCCAAGACTTTGGTGTCCTCGCGCAGATGCCGAGTGATGCCAAAGTCGTTCCGGCCAAAGAGGTCAACTGGAAACTGTACATCTCGCAACTCTTCTGGAGTTATGACGGCATGTACATCGTCTCCCTCTTTGGCGGTCAAATCGCCAACCCTTCGCACACGTATCCGCGCGCCATATTCATCACACTCTTGTTGACCGTTGTGACGTATCTGCTGCCGATTGCAGGAGCGCTGGTCGTCAATGACTCCAACTGGTGGAGAATGGAAGATGGGTTTATGGCTCGCGTGGCCAGTGTGGTTGGTGGCTCGTTGCTTCACAGCTTGTTGGTGTTTTCGGCCGTGTGTTCAAACGTTGGTTTGTTCGCGTCCTCGGTATTCGCCAAGTGCTATCTAGTCAATGGAATGGCACGTCAGGGACTGGTGCCGTCGGTTCTCTCCAAGCGCCATTACTTTTTTGAGACGCCGTACCTTGCGTTGATGGCCAACACTTTGCCTGTGCTGTTGGTCATGACGTTTGATTTCAAAGTGCTAGTGGATGCTGGCAACTGCATTTCCGCGGCATCGCAAATCCTGATGATGGTGGCCGCGATCAAGCTTCGGATCATGCATGGTGACAATTATCAATTCAAGAAATGTAAGTCAACCCCGCTTCAACTCCTACGCACTGCTGTCTTCACTGGATATGGCTGCTAAACTCTTTGTTTGTGTTTGCTCTGGAATCGATAGTTCCGGGAGGCAACCCCGTGGTGATCATCTCGATGATCATTCCACTGGCAGTGGTTGGTTATGTGTTCGTCGTGAGCCTTGCCTATGTAGCTGCAATTGTTGTTGTGATTGGAGTTGTGTATGGAGCGATCCGTTTGAGATGAGCGCGAGGTGCGCAAGAACACAAACACACTTTTTTTCTCCTTATCACCCAGATGCACGGTGGAATCACCATAAAGAAGCTCAATTGTCGTTGATGATGGTAGATCAGTTGGAGTGTTTATCTTTTGCACCTTGAAGCTGCTGTATGTGGGTCCATGGCCCCATGGATTGCACCAAAACGATGTAGCAGGTGAGGTAGTGAGCTACGCAGTTGCATCAGCTTCAACTGCCGAGGTGCAATCAAATGCAGACATGCATCTGTGGCAACTGCCGCCGGATTCAAACGCCGGTTGGTGTCAGGTGGTCGGTTGCGTCACGGTTGAAATGGCAACAACAGCGCGCATGAAGGACGGCCGGCTCCATAGCACCGAGCTTCTACTTCACCCAACCTTTGTTGACGAGACAAAACACATGCGATCCTCTTACTAGCCATCTGGTGTTCAACGAGAGAGACTCGCGTGAAAAGTGTTGCTAAAGGTACTTGCGGGTGACCATATGCACCGCCTTCTGTCTTCCATGCAAGGCAAGAGAGTATGATCCCAGTGTACAGACGTCCTTGCTATCGAGCACTGCCCGCAATTGCACAATCAGGTAAACACCACAGCACTCAGCAGTCATGCATGTGGCTTTCTGTGTCGTTTGAGCAGGGATTTCTTTCGAGGGATCGATATGAAGAGTGTCGAATCTCGTCATTTCTGTTCTTGTTGTGTCCTTGAGATCAAGTAAAATCACTATGCAGTCTCCTCAAGTAGACCTGCAGGAGCACCAAGAAAACGAACACGAATTTGCGATTCCGATCCACCCTCCCAACCGAGAAGACTTTTTCTCCATGGACACCCCGGGTGCGTCGTCCAACAGTGAGGTTGCCATTCTCGAACAAGGAGACAAACCAGGACTGAACCAACTTCTAAACTCCAAGGACCGGTCCTCCAGTGGCGTGTTTCAAGAGATTGAGTTCAGCAAGCGTGCGCGGGTGCTGACGCTGGGGTTTGTGTTGCCGATCTGCTACTTTCTGACGACGGGAGGCCCCACAGGCATTGAGCCCATTGTGACCAGCAGTAGTCCGCTGTTGGCATTGATCGGCTTGATCGCGTATCCGCTATGTGTGTCGGTCCCGTTCGGACTTCTGATCAGTGAGATGTGTACAGCGTTTCCGGACGATGGTAGGTGACCATCACTGGTCTCTCTGATTGCTTGTGAATGAACGGCTGGGCTCACGCGTCCTTGTTCACTGAATGGCTCGTAGGTGGCTTTGTGATTTGGGTCACCAACGCGTTCGGACCCTTCTGGGGATTTCAAGAAGGGTATATGTCATGGGTGTCGTCCATTCTTAACAATGCTCTGTACCCTGGCTATGTGGTTGCGGCGCTGACCAACGTCACCGGTGCGATCGAGTCTCCTTTGGTGGAATACTTGCTCAAAGTTGCCATTGCGGTTGCGATTTCGTTGCCAACGTTGTTTGGCACCAAATTCGTCAGCAAATCGAGTGCTTTGTTGTTGGTGCTAGTACTCGCACCATTCCTCGTGGCAACGGGATGGTTTTATGGCGCGGCCAGAGACTACGGTGTGCTGTTTGAGATGCCGACTTCCACCGGCAGAGACCCACAAGAGATCGATTGGAAAGGATACATCACTCAGCTCTTTTGGAGTTTCGAAGGGATGTACCTGGTGTCGCTGTTTGGTGGGCAAGTGGCCAACCCGACTTATACGTATCCTCGTGCCATTTTCATCAACTTGTTGATTACGGTGCTCACTTATGTGCTCCCCATCGCCGGATCAATGGCGGTCAACCATTTCCACTGGCAAGACTTGGAGGAAGGGTCAATGGCGCGCACGGCGGGCGCTGTCGGTGGTTCTTTTCTCCAGAGTCTCTTGGTGTTCTCCGCGGTTTGCTCCAACGTGGGCTTATTTGGTGCCTCAACTTTTGCGAAATGCTACCAGGTGAACGGCATGGCGCGGCAAGGTCTGATCCACCAAGTGTTTGCCAAGCGCCACTACTTCTTTGAAACGCCATACATCGCGTTGCTCTCCAACACGCTGCCCGTACTTTTAGTGATCGCCTTCAAGTTCCAAGTGCTGATGGATGCCGCCAACTGTCTCTCAGGTGCCGCCCAAGTGCTGATGATCATCGCGGCGCTCAAGCTTCGACTCACCAACGGAGACAATTACCAATTCAAATTGTGTAAGTGGCCTGCTTCCATGAGGTTTTTGACTTTAAGAAGGAGGTGAATTGACTGTTTCTGTGCGCTTGTGCCCATCTGTTGCAGTTCCAGGAGGAAATGTCCTGGCAATTCTCTTGATGATCTTCCCACTGGCCATGGTCTGCTTCGTCTTTGTCGTGACGTTTGCGTACATGGCTGCCATCGTGGTCGTGCTTGGCATTGTGTATGGGATCGTCAAGTTTCGATGAAGAATCACTCAACAGGCAATTCAGGGTACCATATAGATTGTTGCACAGAGCACCAGCATCTCCGAAGCACCATGTCCAGTGCGTTGTGCAAGTTAGAAGAGCCGTAGACGCTTTCAGACGTATACGTCGGTAGTGATCACTGGCCTCCAGTCCACGAGCTTGTGCGAAAACAAGAGTCTGAACCTCAAGAGCATGTTTACCTAAGCTGCAAATTCATTTGGCTATCGTTGGGGGAAGTCTTGATGTCTATCACTGGTGCGATTGGAACCAGAGCTTCAGTCGCATCAATTGTACCAGATGGTGGGGTTATTCCTGCAGAGGCTTTTAGGGATCCCCTGTCATGTGTGTTCGGCACTTCATTGATAGATAGACCCTGCAGAACATGGCGTTCGTGGCTTCTTCAAGCACACCCAGGATCACATTGAACTTCCTCAAGCACTTCCACCCATTCTGGCAACTGCCGAAACGCAACGACCTAAAGATCGGAAACAAATCGTGAGTTGCTTGACTACTGCACAAACAGCCGAATCATCATCATGATGCTGCTTGGGGTTTCGGCAGCTTTTGAATCAGTGTGGGACCTACATGGCCAAGCCAGGTGGATCCTTCGCCTACCATTCACTCATCATCGTGTAGTCAGGAGACAATAGAGCACTTAGGTGACCAGCAAGTCGACCACACGGTTTTGTTTGTATCGGTACATTACGCAGTCTGGGTTTCTCTTGCAGATCCATTTTGTGCAAGAGAGTTGACTCTCCCAACTGCACACTCCTTCGCAATGGCAACTTGAATGGAATGAACCAGAAGACACCAATTGCGTCATCTAGAGCGCACCTCTGCAGGCCTGCAAGTGACGTTTCTGTGAGAGTTCAGTGGAGGGCGCGGTCGAACCGATGGCTGGCTGGTTGAGAATAACGCAGAAGAAGAAAAGACTTGTTGTTTTGGTGGGAAGTTTGGAAGTGATCATGTTCATTAATATCTCTCTCTCTCTCTGATCATTGCATCTCTAGCGTTCCTTTTGTCCAAAACCTGACGCTGCACTCATACATGCATCTGGGTTCATCACCAAGAAAACCATGGGCAAGACTTGTAATTGCATCATATACTGTGGCATCTTGGCGGTACTGATCGCCACTGGATTTGTCTTCTGACACTTCCCCACAAGTCGAGCCCTGGACTAAAAACTTGAGATGTTGCCCAGGAATACACTATTGTCACTGGCGTTTCCTCGCTTGGTTCTTCGGCATCACGCATATTTGTTTTCTGAACTCAAAGAACTTGTTCTTTTGTAGAGGTTTGTCAGGATATCAGCCTCCATTGCCTCAGTGGGTACGAACCCAACATCCAGTTGGCCATTTTGCACTTTTTGTCGAATGCTGTGGAACTTTGTTGAAATATGAAGGCCGGCCGAGGTCAGCTTCTCACTGGTGAACAAACGAATACCAAATTTGTAATGGGCCCCTCCCTATTACATGTTGTACACACCACACCACCTATAGTGTGCACACACTATGTTGTATTACGTTCGTTACACTTCTCTATTTATATTCTCCTATACTCCTTAGTGTGCACCACACCATTGGGCAGTTGAGAAACCCCCAAGGAATAACCTTTGTATTTCAATACATGCCTTCTCCTTTTGCCTTAAAGCATTCAAGCCTGTCAGCAAGTGATCTCTGATCACTAAGAGCGCCACCGCTCTTTGCTTTGTTGCTAACCGCTTCCTCACAAGCAACAGACAGTGTAAGTCTGTAGTGGGATCTCCACTCAGGTCCCATTACACCTGGTAGCACTTTGTCGTCCGTCCGAACGAC